>PVLD010014655.1:21622-51644 GCA_004027595.1 Dinomys branickii | reverse complement strand
AGGACAGCATCCAGAGCTAATTCCCTTCTATGTTCTCTATAATTCTGTATTTCCTCAGTCGTTTTTGTATTAGCAGAAATGAAGATAACTTTATATTATACAGCATCCAGTGCAAATTCCCTACTATCTTATCTATAATTTGGTATTTCCTTTAATGTTTTTGTGTTAACTAATGTGAAAATAACTATGTAATACAACACCCAGTTCTAATTCCCTACTATATTCTGTATAACTTTGTATTTTCTGTATTGTTTATGGCTTTCCTGGTTCATATGTTTCCATTCTTTTGTCTTTAAAATAAAATTTAAAAAAAAAAACAAATTTAAGGGCTGCTGCACAGCAAAGGAAACAACAGAGAAAAGAGAAAACCTACGAATGGGAAAAAATTTTGCAAGCTATTCATCGGACAGAGGACTAATACCTAGAACATACAAAAATCTCAAAAGATTAGACTCCCAAAAATAAAAAACACAATAAAAAAATGGACAACTGAAATTAACAGACATTTCCCAGAAGTACAGATGGCCAATAAATACATGAAAAAATGCTCAACTTTGCCAGTCATTAGTGAAATGCTAATTAAAACAGCACTGAGATTTCATCTTACTCCAGAAAAAATGCTTATCATCAAGGAATTAAATAATAAGAAATGCTGGCAGAGCCTCAGAGAAAAGGCAGCCCTTCTACACTGTTGGTGGGCATGTGAACCAGTACAATCACTGTCAAAATAAGTATGGAGTTTCTTTTAAAAAAACTAAACATAGATATTCCCTTTGACCCAACTATATCCCTTCCAGGTATCTTCCCCAAAGAGTTAAATACATCACACTACAATAGTACATGCACACCCACATTTATAGAAGCACAACTCATAATAGCTAAATCCTAGAAGTGACCTGTATCCGCAGATGAACAGATAAAGACGAGATTGTATGTTTATGGAGGTATGGCCATAGAAAAGATGAGTGGATAAAGAAAATGTGGAATTTATATACAATGGAGCACTATTCTGCCATAAATAAGGATAAATTTGAGTCGTTTGTAGGAAAATGGATATACATTGAGACAATAATGCCAAGTGAAATAAATCAGACACACAAGCTTAAATACCACATTGCTTCTCTTGCATCAGAATTCCAAAGTATAAATAAAGAGCAAGAAGGAAGATAATTGTACAAAACAGGGAGATAGGTCTTTTGCAAATTGTGAAGGGACCAAGAGATGGAGAAAAGAATGATGGAAGGAAGGAAGAAAAGAAGGAAGGAAAGGAGGAAGGAAGGAAGGGAGGGAGGGAGGGAGGGAGGGAGGGGAGGGAGGGAAGGGAGGCAAAGGGGAAACAAAAAAATTAAAATGTGCCATGTATATGTACCAATTCCCTACAATGAATGTATTCATTATGTACTGTAAACATACAGTAATAAAAAATTTAAAAATCAACTCCAGGTTCAGTGGTGAATGTCTATAACCTCAACACTCTGAGATGCTGAGGCAGGAAGACTTCATGTTTGAGTGCAGCCTGGGCAAATTAGCAAGTTAGTGAAACCCTTCCTCAAAATACAAAACAAAAAGAGCTAGGACCTAGCCCCATGTGAAGGCCCTGGGTTCAATCTCCTGTAGCAAAATAATAATAATAATAATAATAATAATAATAATAATAAACAATAAATTAGAATGAAAGACTTAATAAGCTACTTTTGCAAACCTAGGTAGGCTCCTCCTATATGTATCGGCTAGAGAGAATTACTCTTCCCTTCCTCCTGTCACTATTTTAACTTTCATTCTGCTGTTCATTTTCTTAGTCAATCCCACCTATTTTTCCCCCATTTATTCTCTAAACTTTCAGTCTTTGGGTCATTTATTCTCCAAGGGCAATTTCTGTGTAGATGTGTCTTGCTTTAAACCAAAGTTCACAGTGTTGGCTACAGCCAGCGAGCTTTATAAAAAATACTGATGCCAGTGCTCTCTTCCAGGCCACTTAAATAAAAGTCTCCTGCTGTGATCCCCACTGAGACATAAAGTTTATTCTGAAAATCGTATTGTGAAGGCAAACAACCTCAGATAGCTCAGACAGTTTTGAAAGAAGAATTAAGTGGAAGCAGTCATTCACCTGCTAGTAAGGCTCATGTAGCTATGGCAACTATGACTGAGTAGTGTGGGACTGGCAAAGGGTCAGGTACATAGACGGATGGGGGAAGACTTCAGAATCGAGAGCTAGACCCACACAAACATGCCCACTGGTGCTGGACTCAGGTGCAAGTGCAATGCACTTGAGAAATGAGCCTTTTCTTTTTCTTTTCCTTTTCTGCCTACAGTACTGTGGATTGAACCTAGGCCTTTCATTGAGCTATGTTTTCTGTGTTTTAATTTGAGACAGGGTTTCCCTAAGCCATACAAATTGCCCTGGAGAGGCTTAAACTTGTGATCTTCCTGCCTCAGCCTCTCAAAGTGCTGGGATTACAGGTGTGTACCACCGTACCAGGCTGAAACACGCTTTTTCAATAAGTGGTGCTGTGAAGAGTTGAACTTGTATTGGCAAGTAATGAAGCTCAGTCTAGACCTCATACCTAGCACAAAAACTGAAAACGTATCACAGGCCTGCATACAAAATACAATATTACTAGTCTTGTAGAAAAACTCTCAGTTTCTAAAGAACAACCCATTTTCACTCATAACACTAGATTATGTGGTTTTGCACACCACCATCACAACTCTCCAGATACCAAAGGGGCATGCAACAACTTGGTTCTGTAGGTAAGGGTCTTCATCCACAAAACTACCTCACATTAGATGACAGTTGTTGCTGTATTTCTAACTAGCTATGAGTCAGAGGTTTCTCTGCCCTCTTCCTCCAGTTTGATGACTTATCAAAATGGCTCACCAACTTCTTATAAAGTGAAACAATCACCTTCACACACAGCAATTCTACACTTGGGCATTTATCCACATAAATGGAAACTTATGTTCACATGAAACCCTGTACACATAAGTTTGAAACAGCTGTATAGATAGCAGCTTCAAGCTGAAAGTAGTGCCAATAGCTTTCAGCGGGTGTAGGAATAAACAAACTCATACATTCATAATGTAGAATACTATGTAATAATTAAAAGGAACTGGGGTTAATGAAACAACTTGGGGTTAACGACACAACTTGAATAGATTTCAGATAAGTTTTGCTTAGTGGAGGATATTTATATCAAAATGTTACACACAGTGTGGCTCCATTCACATAAGGTTCTTGAAATAACAAAATCATAGATATAAAGGACAGATTAATAATTGCAAGGGATTAGCATGAAGACGTGTGTGAAGGCAGAGTTCCGTATGTTTTTGTGGTGGTGATTTGCTATGGCTTGAATATCCCCCAAGGCCTTACGCATGTACAAGTGGGGCTTTTTGGAGGGGAATGGGTCTAGGGGGTGTGATACTGGGATTAACAGCGTGTGATAACTAAACCGGCTTAGCAGTTCTGGGTGTAGATAATCAAAGGCCCATCCTGGGTGTGGACAGCACTTGTACCTCAGATGGACTTGCTGCTGTTGTTGGCTCCTTTTCATGCTTGCCCTGCCACAGACTGTTTCTCCTCTGCCACGCCCCTCTGCCATGCTGCCCTGCCTTTGACCCAGCTGAGCATGGACTAAAACTGCTACAAACTGTGAGCTGAAATGAAGCTTTCCTCCTTAAACTTTGGGTGTCAGGTATTTTATCCCAACAACAGGAAAAGTAACTAAGACACGATTACATGAATCCACACATGTGGTGAAACTGCTCAGAGCAAACTATGTGCACGCACACACACACAAACACGAACATATATGAAACTGCTGAGATCTGAATAAGCTCTGCGGACAGTACCAATACTACTTTCCTACAACTGACATTGTGTTAGAGCTATGGAAGATTTTCACTGAGGGAAACCGGGTGAATAGTACAAAGGATTTCCTTTCAACTCTCTATAAACTTATTGTCTGGTAAAGAAGATTTATTCTTTTCTCCCACTTATTTTTTATTCAATCATTCATTTACATCCACTATGGACTCCCACCTATTTTATACTTTGACTTCTAATCCAGTACTTTGTTGTTTAACTTACTACACAGAATGTTACTAAAGTCTCCAGAAATGGTTATGAAGGATGGAAAGTGTGTTAGTCAGCTTTCTGTCACTGTAACAAAACACCTGATGCAATTAACTTTTCTTTGTAGGGGATTGAACTCGACCCCATACATGTTAAGCAAACATTCTGTGACTGAGACACATAGCTAGCCCATTAGGCAATTAACATAAAGAGAAAAGTTTTTATTTTGGCTCACAATTTTGGAGATTTCAGTGTATGATAAATTGGTCCCATCATCTTGGGCCTCTGGTGCACATCCATGGGAGGAGCATGTGGAATGGCAAATTGCTCACTTCATTAGCACTGAAGCAAAGAAAGGGGAGAGAAAGAACCCAGGGTCCCATAATCCTCTTTGACTGTACCTGCTCCCAGCAATGAATGAAGGACTTCCCACTGGTATGATCTCCACCATCTCCCAATAACACTTCCACCTCTAACACACAGAGCTTCAAGGGACACTCAACATCCAAACCATAGCAGAGAAGAGGTGTACGGGATATCCTAAAAATGCATGGCCTGAGGCATACCTGAGGTCAAATCCTGAGTCTACCACTTACCATGTAACTGTTTTGTCAAGTTACTTGAACTTTTTTTTTTTTAATTTTGTTTGGTGTTGGTGGTGGTGGAGTTCTGAGAATTAAACCTGACGCTCTGTGAGTGCTAAGAGCATGCTTACCACTGAGTTATATCCCTAGTCATATTTGAATTTCTGGGGCTCAATATCCTCATAATTTAAGTATTGGAGGAGAATTAAGCAAGATAATGCACACAAAGAAATGCTTAGCACAATTTCTCTCATTAGAATCAATCAATCATGTGAAATAATCAAGAACACTCCACATCTACTTTATTAATTTACTGATGCTGTATCTGGTAGCTATCAGGAACCTCAAGCCTATGATATATTGTACTGGGAAGACCTGCCAAGTCACAACATTAGTGGTGGACTAAACGCCTCGCCGGAGATTGAGACAGCTTCTAATGTTCTTTCCCTTAACCATCATCCTTTAGGGTAGAGTTTTCTGCAGCTGAATGCCCTGCCCTCACATCAAAATCATACTGTGAGAGGAATTACAATCAAAAGATGGTCAGATATCCTACTTCAGTATCTTAAATTTGACTTTTCTTCCTACACATTTGGATTTTCATTTTGTATCTCTGAAAATCGAACGTTTATGTGACATTTTACAAAGTGATAGGTTCGCACCAGTTTTGCGGCTTTGGTACCTCTCCTAGGCCTTTTGAAAGGCATTCTTTAATACTGTGGGAGCACAATTACTTGAGAAGTAGCCAGTGGCCCACAGTGAGGGACTCTGCTCTGAAAGGACATTGTCTCACTGGCCTCTCTGCCCTGCTCCACCACGCACCTACTTACAACACCATCAATAAGCTTTCAGGGTGCTTTAGAGCAATTTTACAGTTCCAAAATTCCCTCTCCTTCTATCACACACTTTTTCTACCTCTTCTAATTTGGAAGTTCTAGCCATTCTTTCTTTATTGCCCATTTTTTTGCATGTGGCATAATTTCCCCAGCAGTTAATCAAAGCCATGATAGAAGAGTCGGTGTGTAGAATGACTTGATGACTTACAAAAATGATCAAGCCTTCAGAAATCCGGTGCAGGTGTTTTATTATGAGGCATTTCAAACACACAACAAAGCAGGGAGAAGAAAATGACAGGCTGTTAGTCACCACCACCCAGTTTTAACAATTGTTCCAATTTCTCCACGTTTACTTCAGATGTTTTGGAGGAAATAAAACACTATACATATAGTTGAGGTCCTGTACATACCTGGTTCTCAAATTGCAGTTCTTTTTATTTTTATTTTAAAGCTTTAAACTTAAATGCCTGGGTGAGCACAAGAGTCATAAATCTGAAAACAGCATTCAAAGGCAAAGTGAAATCTTTTTCATGGTCTATGAACTGTAATAGAGCTAGTAATAGGCCATTTTTCCTTCTCATTTGTGTGGGGTTTTTCCAAAGATCTCAAAATCAGAATTAAAATGTTGTTATTAGTGTGCTAGTAGGTTATGACAAAAGAACTAAACTTGCTGTCAACTTTCTACCTGCTTTCAAATTTCTTAAAGTTTAAAATACCCAAAGACATCATGGAGGTTTCTGTAATTGTACAAGCTAAGACACTTGATTTTATATTTTATTTCCTCAAAGAGTAGCCATTTAGGCTTGCAAACTAGCTAAATGCTAAAACCAACAACAACAGCAAAAAAAAAAAAAGACAGAAAAAAACAAATACCTGTTGATGTTGCTTGTGCTCAATTGAACCTCCTCTTATTCAACTCATTTTTGTTCATTTTCAACAAAATCTGAATGCTGAATTATCTACCAATTCATTCAAGTTTACATAACTCATGGTGAGATCAAAACAAATTTAATAGGAATGTGTTTTTGTTACTAATGAAATTTTAGTGCGCATCTGGATTATAAGGCTGGATTGTCTAGAAGTTTAGAAGTTTTCCAAAGACCCATTTGGGAAGTCCAGAAAAGTCTAGTCTAGTCTAGTTCCTATCCATGATTCAGACATGGATCAAATATTTTTTAAAAATATAAATATATATGTAATTTATAAACTTGAGTCTGTACTAAACATATATATATATACTTTTTCTTATCATTTTCCTCTAAACAACAGAGTACGACAATTATTTATATTATACTAAATATATGTAATCTAAAGATGATTTAAAGTAGACAGGAAGCTATACATAAGTTACTGGCAAAACTCACCCCTTTTTTAAAAGTTTCACTGGGGATTAAGCCCAGGACCCTCACACTGAGTTACATCTCTTTCTTCCCCCTCACTGGGCTCCAATCTTCAATTCTCCTGCCTCAGCAGCCTAGAATACTGGAATAATAGGCATGTGTCACTACGCCTAGCTTGTAATGTGTTATTTTATTCAGAGATTTAAGCAACCATGGGTTTTGGTATCCATGGCAGTCCTGGAACCGAAGTGGATCCCCCAAAATTGTTAGAACTAATAAATGAGTTCAACAAAATTTCAGGACTCAAAATCAACATATAAAATCAGTAGTGACTCTATACACTAACAATGAACTACCTTAAATCAAGAAAAGTCACAATGACTATAAAAATAAAATACTTAATGAAAAATTTAACAAAGGAGATGAAAGATCTATACACAGAAACCTATAAAATATTAATGGAAGAAACAGATGAAGATAAATACATGGAGAGATATCTCATGTTCATAGACCAAGAGTGAATATTGTTCAAATATTCATACTAAAGATTCAGTGCAATCTCCACTAAAATTTCAGTGACATTTTTCACAGACATAGAAAAAGAAATCCTAAAATTAATTTTGACTCACAAAACAAAAACAAAAACAGCCAAGGCAGTCTTGAGCAAAAGGAACAAAGCTAGAGGCATCAAACGATCTGATTTCAAACTATGTTACAAAGCTATGATACTTAAAATAGCATAGCAATGGAATAAAGAAGATAGACATGTATGCCAAAGGAACAGATCAGAGCACCTAGAAAAAAATCTACATATTTAATAAATGTCAATTAATTTTTGGCAAATTTTCTAAGAATGAACAATGGGAGAAAGGATAATCTGTTCAATAAAGGATATTTGGGAAAGTGGATAGCTTTACTACACAAAAGAATGAAACTGGACCCTTATACCATGTACAAAAATAAATATAAAATGCATTAAAGTCTTAAATATAAGTCTAAAAATTATCAAACTACTAGAATAAAATGGGCAACTATGCAACACTGACCTCACCTGTGGTGGGAAACCTATGGCACTCGTGTTATTTGTTCTTCTTTTAAGACAAAAGATGTTGATTTATGAGGTTTTTTTCTAAACTAAGCCTCAGTATTCAATTTAATTGCAGTGTTGTCACTTTGCAATAAATAAGTGGGTTTTGGGTTGCAGTTTCAGCACTTATCTCTAAAAGATTCACCATCACTAGTCTTGACAATACTTTTTTTTAAATTTGACCCCCCAAATTCAAGCAACAGAAGCTAGAAGTGTCAAACAGATTACAACACACTCAAGAGTTTCTATACAGCAAATAAAAAGGATAAAATGAAGATATAGTGTATGGATTGGGAGGAAAATGTATGCAAGTTACACATCTGGTAATATCCAAAGCATATCAACTCTCACAACTCAATAATTAGACAAATAACCTGTTTCTAAAATGGGCAAAGGACCCAGATAAACATTAGTGAGAAATGATTTACAAATGGCTAACATGCATATGAAAAACTCTCAACACCACAAGTCACTGAGGAATGAATATTAAAGCCACAATAAAGCATGTCCTTACAGCTGTCGGAGTGACTATTATCAAAAAGATAAAACACACATGTTGGCAAGGATGTTGAGAAAGTAAAACCTTCTTATACTGTTAGTGGGAATATAAATCAACACACCCGTTATGGAAAACTTTATGGAGGTTCCTCAAAAACTAAAACTAGGGGCTGAATGTGTAGCTTCATGGCTATTATGCATCCAGATCCTAGATTCAGTCCTCACCCGCCTACACACACATAAAAAATAGTATGACATCTTATGATCCAGAAATCCTGCTTCTATGTATATACCCAGACAATTTGAAATTCATATGCTGAAGAGCTATCTGCACTCCTGTGTTCATTACAGCATTATCCACAACAACCAAGTCATAGAATCAATTTGGTGTTAATATACTATATCTGCACAATGGAATACTATTCAGCCTTTAAAAAGAAAGAAATTTTGTCATTTGCAACAACATGTATGAATCTAGAAGACATTATTCTTAGTTCTTAAAAAATCCAGGCAAAGAAAGACGGATACCACATGTTCTCACTTACATGTCTGTGGGATGCCAAACAAAGTCACAGAAGCAGAAAGTAGAACTGTGGTCACCAGTTGCTTGGTGTGGGAAGAACGAGAGGTTAAGTAAAGGCTACAGAGCTTCAGTTAGACAGAAGGGATAATTGTTTTGAGATCTACTGCACATATAGTTACTGTAGTTCATAAGACCGTATTTTACAATTCAAAATTGCTGAGAGTAAATTTCAAATGCGCTTACCTCAGAAAATAAGTATTTGAGGTGCTGGATATGTTAATTACATTGATTTAATAATTTTACATTGTATTGATCCCAATATCACTTTCAATATCATAAAACTATGCGGTTATAATTTGTTGATATGTGATACAATTTTTAAAAGACAAAATGATTCTGATAAAGCATGGCCTCTCTCTAAAAAGGAAACCATCAGAAGCATGTAATCTCTTTCTCCACCTAGAGGTCAAAGAGTAAAACACTCAGTCTCTCCAAGATACTTCCTTCCCAGGGTTCTTAAATCTTCTGAACAGTATAAAATACACTATTTCTCTCCATATATTGTAATTCCTATAACACTCTTTCTTTTAATTTCTTACTACAGTCTATCTTAAATTGTAGTTGTTTGTAGAGAAGTCCCATCCCCTGTCAGTCCCTGGGCATCTGAGAGACAGGTCTGTATCTCACCCTTCCCACTCCTACCCTTTATTTTTATCTTCCATAGCCCCAAACTCAAAAGTTTTGCACTGAAGAAAATGAAGGAACGAATGGTTGGACGGAAAAAAGCTAACTTGAAGATAGATCCTCAGTCCTCCCCGCTTGTTCTTGGTTGTTTAAGACAGCATGGCCATCATGAGAAGACGTTCTTGGGAGGAGGGTGAGACCAAGTGGGGGAGACACATGGAAAGAATGTGACCCTGGAGACCTCATTCTTGCCTTTTCCAATTATAGTTTCACCACTCGCCAGTCAGGAAATCTTTGGTAGATGGATTACTTTTTCTCAGCCTTGTTTGCCCTTTCTCTTAGGTAAAGATAACAATACCTATCTTGCCAAGGTGGGTGAATATTATGTTGTATCACCCAAGAGAAAGTGCTTTGCTTTTATAATAGGTAAAAAAACAACTGTGATGATTGTTCCTGAAGAAAGCACTTGCTCAAAGAAAAAAGGAAAGTCCAGAATCCCCAGCCTGGCCCGGCCACAGGCTGACCTGATGTGCAACTTTGAGGGAGTCACTTACGTTCTCTGGGTCTCCCTTTTCCCATCAGCAAAACTGAAAAGTTGTGGGTATAATCTTTGTGGACTTCTCCAGCTCTGTGATTTAGAAAATAAATGTTTAACATGTCAATGCATCATCGTTGTATGCTAGGGTGGAAGAAATCCATAATTTCTCTTTTTCTTTTTAATAGCAGCACCATGGACAAACTTACAGTAACCACTACTGAGTATTGTTGCACTGCATAGAAAACAAGAATCCAATTTTTTAAAAAATCTATGCATCACTTAGAGAAAACTACTTAATTGCCTTTACATACCATACTATCCTTAGTCATTAAACGTCTTCAACATAACTGTTGCTAAATGAATGAATAATGCTTTAGTAAATGTTTGCAAAAGTTCCAAGAATAATAATTCACCTTCCTCTCTAGGTTGGATTCTTTAGAGACAGCTAGCTTAGCTTTTTTTTTTTCTACCAAAATGGCTTTGAGTCACTGATATGATTCATAACTTTGAAAAACAAGTTGAACCTGAAATTACCCTGGCAGGAAATGAGCTAAGGAGCACAGATCAAGGGAAAAGGAGAGGCCTTCTGTCAAAAAAAATAAAAGATAATTCTTCATTTCATTTTCTAGTTCCTGATATGAAATGAGGAAATGTCAACAAGCAGCTCTACTCTCCTGTCTCTGATTATGTTGGTTAAAATAGTAAAAGCAAATATAAAGTACGCAGCAATTAAATCCCCAGGAATCCAAAGGCACATTTTTCAGGTGTGGCTGTCCTCCACACTCCGCCCCCAGATGAATCACCCACTGAGGTTCACAGAGGAGGATGAGATGACATTTCCTGGGTGGGCGAGAAATGTGCCTGCCAAGCTTCAAAAGAATCAGGTCAGGCTTTGACCCACACGCAAAAAAATCATCAGCATCAGATGGAGACAGACTGAAATGATTGTCAGAGGGGAGAAGGTGCTGGTATCCTTTAAAAATGGGGCAAAGTCACAGACGGCATGGGGAGGGGGCACCTGACCAATGGAAGAAAGCGAAGACATGTTTGAAGAAGGATCCCCAAAGGTAAGAAAGACAACGGTTTCGGCTCCTTCCTTTCAATATTCTCTCTATAACCCAAGCTTCTGCTAATATCGATGTATTGGTAGGAAGGCACGTTACCTTTACTTGAGCTATTTTCCATGGATAAAGGCATCACATGATCTGATTGGTTGGCTCATTAGTCCATGAAATAATCAATGTAGGAAAGTAGGGAAGATACTCTGGGAAAATAGAATACAAGTACACAGGAGAGGTTGGTTCCAGCCCTCAGGTAATACAAGGACGTTTCCTATGCCTACACTTTGGCATGGGTGAGAAGATTTTCTCCCTGGTACTCAGGCTCTAGGGAACTCTCACTCACTCCTCTCTAGCCAAGCCTGAAGGGCCAACCTGTTTGGAGCCCCTGCCCTCATTCTAGATCACACTTCCGTTACTCAAAAGTTCCCTTCTCAAATGGCCCTGTTATGGTTGATACATTGTGTCAACTTGGGGAGTGTAGAAGTTTGGCTGAGTGACTCAGCCGGAAGCCAGGGTGCTTATTTGTATACATCCTGAGCCTGTGGAAGAGGAGGGCATGGAGATTATGTGAGAACTACGTGCCCCCTGGGTGGGAGTAGGCTGTTTACGATGTAGGGGAAGGAAGGAGGCTGCTTGCTGCCATTCCTCCCCTTTGCTCTGGTTGTTTTTGCTGTGCTCTGCTGCCATAAACTTTTGCCCTCTGCCATATGCCACTCTGCCTCAGAACCAACAAGTATGGACTGAAACCTCCACAAACTGTAAGCTAAATAAACCTTTACTTCCTTCATTTTGGGCATTGGGTATTTTGTCTCAGCAACAAGAGAAAAGTAACCAAGACAGGCCCCAAGTCCTCTTGCAGGCCTGCATTAGTTCCTTCTCTGGATGTGGCAGACGGAACAGTCAGTGTGCCCATCTCGCCCAGGGATGGTGTGGTGTGGGGGGATGAGCAGCTGTTGAGAGGTGGTAGAAGGTGGATAGAGTTTGTCTCTGCAAGGGTAGGCTGTGCCCACAAGTCCCACGTCCCACAAGGCTGCTACAGTGTGTGCCGGCACCCACGGTAAGAAGAGCAGGGCTAGAGGTGGGGTGAGGACTGGGCCAACATCTTCATGCTATCACATGTCAGTGAATAGCCAGCTAGACAGGCTAGATAGAGCAAATAGAAAATAAATAAATGGGAGATAAGGAGATCTTTTTCAAATGGATGAGGGAACAAGAGATAAAGGGAGGAAGAAAGAAGCAGAGAGAAAGGGGATGGAAAAAAGAAAAGAATTGAAGAGAAAAAATGATGAAAATAAAGGGGAAGGGGACCAGGAGTTGGAAGGAGAAAGGAGGGAGGGAGGGAAGGGGAGAGGAGGGGGACGGAGGGGAAAAGAAAGAGAAAGAATTAAGATGTATTATGTACCTGCACCAAGTCGCCACAATAATTGTAATCATTATGTATGGCAAACAGGTACTAGCAAAAAGAAAAATAAAAACATTAAGTAATCTGGGAATTCTAAACTGGACCTTGCCTTCCAAGTACATTGAAAGTGTTCTTGTCACTGTAAGAGGAAAGAGTATCTTGTTTAACACGTCCTTAGCTTGGTTTATGATTTTCAGACCTATGTCACGTGAGCCTCCATTTGTACTCTTGCCTGGACCCTGAAAATTTCAGAGGTGGGAGGACACATCACACATTTCTGACCAAGATGGGTTATTTATTGCTTTAATGGTGACAAGGTGATCTGAATATAGTCAGTAGTGCAGGACTGTTTATTTGCTACGTAACAGCTTTTCAGTCAGTCAAACAGGCTGTTACATTCTATATCCCAGACCTAGTGTCAATAGGGAAGAGGGGTTATAGTTTTGGGTATAAAGGAAAATGAAGGTGTCAAGCTGGATTACGATTTCAGGAAGTCACTCTAGTGACAGCTTCTCATTTTATTTAAATTTCTAGACACTCTTTTTAAGTATATTCATTAAAAGGCTTGATGAGTTTGAATATTTAGCAAATTGATGAATTTTCTGTATCTCAGTTTATTTGAAAGAACGCTATCAAAATATTTAAGCAACTTTAATTCTAAAACTATTTTAAGAGATTTCAAAATGTATGCTACTTATTACTATGGTAACTATCCTAAGCTGCTAAGCTACCTCATCTTGGTGCTCTACAGATCATCAAAGTACCAAGTTGACACCATAGTCTTGTTAAATGCACCCAGACATGGTGCTGTACAGAATTCTGCTTTGCAGTCTGGCTGTAACCTTGGGAAGGGGTCTAGTTGCCATGGAACCACATGCTCAAAGCCTATGACTTGTACTCTGGTCTGGACCACAACCACAGAAGACAGCATCCCACAGAATGGCAGTTCCTATTGGTAAAAGTGTTTTGAAAGTTTGTGGTTAAAAAAACCAGAATAACTTTTCCTTTTCTTAGCCTTACAATACATACTTGCTTGGGCTTTGTGGATTCACTGAGTGGTTCTGAATTAGACACCACACTCAGTGGTCTTATTGGTTGGGTCCTGCTAGGCATCGAGGTAAAAGAACATACTAAAAGGAATATGAGTTCACTCATGACCAGATGAGACTCCACAAACCAAGGCTGTTCTTCCTCAGTGATAAACATCCTAGCCCAATCCACGGTCTCCACAAGAAGGGACCAGTCTCCCTTTTAAGGAACACATGTATAGCAGGAGTCTCAACATGCGTGTGCAGGGCAAGGATGGCCCTCACCCTGACCCCTACTAGGCATCACTGATTTTACAGCCACTGGCTTTGTTTGCTCTTTACAGCATTCATTCCCTAAGGAAGCTGAGAAAAAGGGACATCTACCCACTGCAGATCCTGGACAATGAGTCAATGCAACCTTCCATCCCTCTATCCATCCCTCCCTCCCTCCATCCCTCCCTCCATCCATCCATCCATCCATCCATCCATCCATCCATCCATCCAGAAGGGTTAGACTGTTCTCTTAATGTTCTCTGATTAGTAGGGTATCATGTCAATTCCTCCAGGATACTTTCAGCATCTTAGAAGACTCTTCTCAAAATATTTGTCTGTTTCTCTTTGTGTTTATTCACAAGCACTGTGAGGTCAGCAATTGTAGCTACTTTGCAAATGACAAGTAAAATGAGCCTGCCACTTTGTGAGAACTGTATAAATATTCCTTATACTGAACTGAACTTTAAAAGTGTAGAGCAGGCCTGGGGATATATCTCAGTCATAAAGCATTTGGTAGACATTGGTTCATTCTCCAAAGCCACACACACACACACACACACACACACACACACACACACACACAAAATTTTTTGTATGCATGTATATGTTTAGGACAACAACTGCACAGGCAACCTTTTGACACCACAGTCAATGTCTACTTGCCTTCTTTCCTGGTCCTCACTTACCTTCCTAGTTCAACAATCTTGTTGTGGTCAATGAGAAATCCCCTTATCACCTATGACTAACCTTGCTCTCCAGGTCTGGCCGCCCAGAGACTATGCAAGCTATTCTGGATGGTTAGGCTGCACATTAGTGCTGGTGGCTGTGACTTCAATATAAGTAGAGATTAGAAACATGATCAGGAAAGGAGGGGGAAGCACACTTCTGTCTAAGTGTAGGAAGGACCTTAGCACACGCTCCTTGCTCTGGAAGTCATTCTTTTCATTTTAAGGGCTTTAGCTTTCCATGGCCCCATGGCTTTCCCTCACCTATCTGTGTCAGGCAAATGGGATCAGGAAAATTGAATATTGTAGAAGTTGAATAAAAGAATAGGACAAGGAAGGATGTTTATGTGTTCATTCTTAACTTCTATTCTGATAAAATCATAATTAACTAAATTATAACCTTTTATCCTCTATATCTAACTTTCCATCTGGCATTTGGATTTGCAGGTGATATTATCCCAGATACTTCTTATGAAAGGAATGTGACCCTCCATGCAAGTCAAGTGATCTTAATATTCTGAGTAGATGTAAAGATTATTGGTTGGTTTGGGGCCATCTCTGCCATTTGCAAAATTGTCATGACTTTTTATAAATCAGCCTATTTGACAGAGATATTTTGTGAGCCATTGACATAGAAAGTAAGAAGAATATAGTCCTGGTCTCAGACAGCTAACAGTTTAACGTGCAAGAAAGATCCATGTAAGTAATCCCAGCAAGGTTGTTTGGCAAGTGTTGTCATGCAATTGTTCTTGGGATGGAGGAATATTTGAAGTACAAAAAAATAAAAGACACCCAATCAGACCAAGGGAGGAGGTGTCAAAAAAAATTTCCAATATTCATGCTTACACCGAATCTTGAAAACCATATGTGATGTAGAGGAGAGAAGAGAGTAGGAAACTCTGGCAAGAAGAATTATTGGCTCAGAATGATGAAAACTCAATGAGTTCTGAGGGCTGCAAATGTAGCAGGTGAGAAATAGTGGGAGGTCAGACACAAATGGTCTGGAGCCAGGTCAAGGAGGATTCGCAGTGCCTAAGCTCAATGTAGAGGACCACAGATGGCCTTTGAAGATCCACTGTACCCTATTTCCCTTGTTCATTTCCTTATCTGCTCTGTCTGGAACATAACAGACTCTCAAAAGATGTATGTTGAACAGTTAGGTAAATTCATTAAACCCTATCACCAGGAGGGGGATACTTTTTCTCGATGATAGAAACAATTTTTATTACATGAAGATATAGTTACTAAGGAATAAAGAAAAGTAATATGGAATGCTAAAGACACTTTAAAGATAAAAATTCACAAATAATATAAAAAAGTTCAGTTTCCTCTTACAGGCATTTTAAGGATACAGAGTGTCAGAGAGATGAGGCACTTTCCTGGTCTCAACAGGAAACATCTTTGAAGTTTAAAATGCTGTGTGAGTGTTCCTCAGAATTCCAATTCCACAGTGCCCCTTAGTTAAACTAAACAATTATTCTTTGTTCATCTGAAATGCAACTTCAAGTGGATGCCATATTTTATCTGGAAATCATATTTTACAGTCAAATAGGCTCAGGAAATATTGAGTTAAATAGGTTAAACTAATACTTTTTCTGCTGATCTTCACAGAGCTCCCATATAGTGTGGGTAATATATTTCTCTGAGAGGGATATTAAATATGTATTCTTCCCAAATGTAGTTGAACAAAAATCTTTTTTCTAATTAGCATCCTCAAAAGACTCATCTAGAGGGCAACTGTCACTTTGTCTCTGGGGGTTGTGTGTCCACTTACTAAGTGCTATAGTTGGGACAGTGGTCCTTCAGAGGTCCATTGGTCCCCAGACCGGCACCACTAGGAGGCAGTAGAACCATCAGGAGGCGGGACCTAGCATGAGGTCCTTAGGTCTTTGGGGCGATGGCCTCCGCGGGGTGGTGGGGATCCAGTCTCTTCTCTTTCTTTGCTTCCTGGTTTGTGATACGTGATTTACTCCACCACATGCTCCTGCCATAAAGTGCTGCCCACCTCAGAGGCCAGTGGTGATATTCTCACTCCATCTTGGACTGATGTCTCCATAACCCTGAGCCCAGATGAGCTTTTTCTCTTTATAAATTAGTAGCCTCTAGTGACTCATCATAGTGAAAGAAAGCTAATACCCTAAGTATTCTGTGATTTTCTAGTAGCTTTTAATGAACTCATCTCTCTATTTAATGTTGTTCAATCTTTCCTTCTGAGAGAAAGTACAAAATCCTCAGCATGAAACTTGGAGACTTCCCCAATCTGTGATCCACACTCCCAGCTTTTCCTCACACACAGGCCTGCCCAAGTGTCTCCCTGAGTTTCTCACCTCCTTCTGAACGTTCCTTCCACCCTCTCTCAGAACACTGTAGTCTATGCACAGATTTCCACCCTGGTTTCTTATCTTCTCATTGAACTATTAATCCCTTTGGATTGGTGAGTTCTGTCTTCACACTAAGCTCAGTCGTTCATTTCTTCCTCTTCCCATGACTTGATACATATGCCCACAGTATTCACCACGCAGTGTATTATGGTTTAAATTTAAAATGTGCCCCAGAGTCTCATGCTTTTGGAAGACGACTGGATCATGGGGTCCTTTCCTCATCAGTGGGTTCATTCTCGATGATTTCATGGTGAATCAGTTAGGAGACAGAGTCTAGCCAGAGGGTGGGTCATTGGGGTGTATCTGGGAGGGTGTCTCTCCCTCTCCAGCTCCTCCCTTTACTTTCTGCTTCCTGGCTGCCTGTTATGGTTCTAATGTAATATAATGGCTTTGTATCTGGAAACTGGTGTAAAGAAATGTGTTTGGTTGCCAAGTTGACAAGGGGTGGAATGTTATGGTTGATACATTGTGTCAACTTGGGGAGTCTAGAGGTTTGGCTGAGTAATTCAGCACAAAGCCAGGGTGCTTACTTTGTACACATCCTGAGCCTGTGAAAGAGGAGGGCATGGACCTCCTGTGAGAGCTACCCGCCCCCTGGGTGGGAGTAGGCTGTTTACAGTGCAAGGGAGAAAAAGAGGCTGCATGCAGCCCTTCCTCCTTTTTGCTGGTTGCTTTTGCTATGCTCTGCTGCAATGAACAGTTTGCCCTCTGCCATGTGCCACTCTGCCTCAGAACCAGCCAAATATGGACTGAAACCTCCACAAACTGTAAATTAAATAAACCTTTCCTTCCTTCATTTTTGGTGTTGGGTATTTTGTCTCAGCAACAAGAAAAAAGTAAACAAGACACTGTCTTAGGAGGAACAGCCGTCCCCCACAACACAGTGTTGGCGAACCTATGACATGCATGCTGCAGCTGGCTGTTTGTTATCATTGAAAGCTCTAAAAGGTTCACCATCACTGATTGGCCTTTCTGCCATGCTGATTCAACCTTGGAGCTAGGGATTGAAACGTGAGCCAAAATGAGCTTTTTCTCCTTAAAGTTGTGAGTGCTGGGCATTTTGTTTCAAAAACTAAAAAGTGGCTAAGACATTGTGTTATAGTTACTCATTTACAAGTCTGTCTCTCCCAATAAACTTTTCAAGGACATGACTTTATCTCATTCATCAGGTGAGTCCTCGCTCATAGCATGGTATGATACGTGCCAAAAGACTGATAGATTAACGTATAACAAATGGAATGGGAATGTAGAAGAAATGAAATTATGTAGATTTCAGAAAGCGCAGTATCTCTCTGTGGATCCTGTCTTCCTGTTGATTATGTTTATATGATAAATAACTTAATAATCATGGCTTTCATTACCTCCACTGTAACATATTTGAAGGGGTTTATTGACATCTAATTAATCTGTTTTCTTTTGAACTAAAAATTTGTTAGCCCTACTTTAAGGGGCAGGAAGATGGCCTAAGAGTATAGCCCAGTGGTAAAGCACTTCCCTAGCATGCGTGAGGCCCTGGGTTTGATCCCCAGTACCACACACACACACACACACACACACACACACACATACACACAGGTCTGGCTGTGAGGAGATGGACATGAAGCCATCCAGAGCATGAAGAGCCCATTGCTGTGGTGTGGAGGGAGATTGCTCAGAAACACAGACCGAGAGGTCAAGCATGTACAGCTCTAAGCATCCATATGAGGCTGTATCCCTGGGGTCCTCAGAATCCTGACTTTGAGGAATAACTTGTTTTACAGCATAAAATGAAAAAGATACTTACTCACTCAGGGAATGAAGGCCAGGGATGACGGAGGGCAGCTTCACAGAGCGCAGACAACTTATCATGAGCAAAAGCACCATGTGGTACTGAACTCACATGATCTAGCAAGAAACGTGTCCTTATTTAATGGGTTAGCTTTATAGTTTTGTTTTAAGGATATGCATATTAGTAGTAGCAATAGCTGATCTTTCATATTCTGGGCTTATTCTAAGAGATTTATATGTAATAAGTCATTTAACCCTATTAACATCTCCTTGAAGTTGGTACTGTTTTATTTTTGGGAAAGTGAGACATAGAAAGTTGTATGGCTAATAAAATGGTAGAGTAGTAATTTGAACCTAGTCACTCTGACCTCTCTCTGTCTCTCTCCCTTCTCTTTCTGTCTCTCTCTGTCTGTCTGTCTCTCTCTCTCCTAGGAAGGAAGCTGCTTCCTTCCTCTCTGGAGAGATTAATATTTAATCCCTACCATATGTGAGCCACAGTATAACCAAATATTTTGCCTAAACACACTCTCAGGGTGGGGTCCTTATAAAACTATGCATTTCTCCCCATTAGGCATTGTGAAGGTGGTGACTGGCAGGACCCCATCATAAGGGCTGCCCAATACAAACAAGAAAGCACAAGGGGTCCTATCTATGCAAAGCCACCTCCTGATGGCCCTGACCACTCTGGCCCAAAGAAGGGAATAGGACCTAAGCCTCTTACCTATGAGACAGTTGTATTTTAAATAAAATGTTTGGTTATATGAAAAGTTTTTAGTATGGGTGCCCTTCCCAACCATGTTGACCCAAGACATGGGCAAAAGAATCCTATCTGGACAGTCCGAGCCCCTCCCCAGGATCCTTCCACCTAGGACTGAGAGAAGAATCTTTTCATGTCTGGTTTCAGATCTTTAAGGAAGAGGCTCTGATACCTGCTGAAGGCTACTTTTCCTGCTGGGCACCTCTGCTGGCAGGAAAGGAGAGACAAGGAGAGAGGGAATAGAGGAAGGTGAGGGAGATGAAGGGAAAGGAGGAGAAGAGGGAAGTAGAGAGAAGGGAGGAGAGAGAGCTGGAAAAGTCAGATTCCTGGTTTTAGTTCCTGAGACCCAGAGTGGCTCTGAGCTTTGCTTATGATCTTTGCATTCTCTCTGTTCTTAAGGTAAATTACTCTTCCACTTCATCCTCATTTGGGTCAGTTTTCTGTCATTTGTTTGATGCCCAGCACCTTGTCTACAATCCCCTCTCATCCTGCAGTTCCTTGGTCCCTGCCCTTTTCAGATGCTACCTGCTCAAGTGCGCCTTCCTCCCTCACAGACCACCTGCTACGCCCATCTACATTCCATGTCCATCTGGATCTACCCACACCATACTTTCCTGTTCTTTGTAGTGCAGAAGAGATTTCGGTCATTTTTACTACATTCCTCAAAAGTATAGGTTTTTACAGGCATATCTACTTATAGTTATCTTGCCATTGCTGTAGACATCTCCGTACTAATTGCTGTTACACAAGTCTACATGCCAGACAGCAGAAAGGACTGTACAATCTGGGCTTTTTCTTTCCTATAATGAAAAGCTTGTCCTTATCCTTCACCAGAATATGAGTATCTTGCAGGAAGGGCACAGGCTGGAAAACTTTGCCCTAGATATCTATTGCTGATTGTTTCTGGTTGTGAGAACTAGGGTTAAAAATTAGCTGCTTCTTTCCTCTCTGGAGAGATTAATATTTAATCTCTACCATATGTGAGCCACAATATGACCAGATATTTTGCCTAACAGTCCAGTGACTGAGAGATAAGCAGGTCTTCTCTCATCATATATTCTAGTAGACAACATGTTTTCCAAATATGTATATAAAAATCAAATCATTTGCATGTGTAAGTTAGTGATTTATGGAAGTTAAGGATGTCAACCAATGAAAGTTGATATTTAATCAACTTGCATTACTTCTTTGTTACATTTTACCTACATTTAGAATTAAATACTAAGCCTTGGAATCCAGCCAAGTTCCACCTCCTTAATTTTGCCCTTTTTTGTCCTTAGCTTTGCAATCTACAGCAGCCTTTACCACATCTCCAGGGCTGGGATGTAGAGTACTTGCCTTGTATCCCTAGGGTCCTGGGTTGGATCACCAGCACCAGGAAATAAAACTCATCTCCTATGATCAGCCTCTAGAGCTCCACCCACAAGCACAGGAAATGCATGTTGCTTCTCTTCCCTGGGAACTCTGGGACAAGGCTATGCAGTAAAACAATCTGGAAAGAGATTTTGTTTTCTGAGTCATATAGGAGAAATCCTGTTATAATGACTTAATTAAACTATCAGTCAAGAAGTATTTATTGAGAGCCACTTTAGGACCTGATAAAGAAAACTAATGCCAAAGACAACAGACAACAGCAGTGCCAAGGCCATCGGCTGCCCCAACAGCTCTAAATAAAATTGCAAAATGGGAAAGATCTATCTTCTCCCTTCCTTCCCTTGGGCACTTGCTCCTTTTACCTCTCTGCTTTTCCTAATCTAACCAGTGTTTTTATTCTCTCTCACGCTGGCCCCTTGACCTGGTGTTCATTCTTTCCTCATGAACACATTTCTTCATTCAATAAATAGATATCAGGAACCCACAATGACCTGGACAATAGCGATATAACTGAACAGAAAAAGTTCTTGGCTCTCAAAGAGAGTACACCCTAAAGGCAGTAAGTAGAAATAAATACTTAATAAATATTAAGTGCTGACAAGTTGATAATGGCCATGAAGAAAAAGAAAGTAGACTGAAGGAAATGGAAGGTAGAAGAGAGTGTGCTACTTTTTGAAGGTTAGTCAAAGAAAGCTATACTAGTCAGCCTCTGTTAGGGTATCAAAACACCTGAGATAACTCGTTTAAAAAGAGAAAAGTTTTATTTTGGCTCACATTTTTGGATGTTTCAGTCCCTAGTCATATGGTCCCGTTATTTTTCAGCCTGTGGCAAGGTAGCACAGGATGGTGGCAATATGTGGTGGCAGAAACTACTGATCTGTGTCTCAGTGGCACACAGTGACCTGGCACCTCCTTCTAGGCTCCACCTCTTAAATGTGTTCACAACCTTCCGATAGCATCAAGAGAAGGAGAAATTCTTTGACACATAAACCTTTGGGCAACAGTATAGATCCAAACCATAGTAAAGACCTGGCTGGAAATGTATTTGAGCAGAGACACAAAGGAAGGGTTGGGATCAGTGCATGTGGATATGGCATCCTGGGGTAAGAAGGATCTGCCAGAGGAAATCACCAATGCCAAGATCAGAAGCAGGAGAGTGCTTGGAATGTTATAGAAACTATAGAGAACCTACAGTGGAGAAAGAAGAGGGGCTGGCCAGATTCTGTGGTCCAGATGGAATGATTGTAGCTGCTGTCTTATGTGAGATGGGAGCCCATTGAGGTTTTTGGGCAAACAGGTAATAGGAGATGACTCACAGTTTAGAATTGCAATGGTTGTTGTGCTAAGAATAGATTGGCTGAAGGTGACAGAGCAGGGGAAGAGACAAGAAGGAGGCTACAACATAACCCTGGGTTATATTTTGAAGGTAGGGCCCAGTAGATTGGCTGATGGAGGAGGAAACCATAAATGGATGATTCTATTAAGGTAATGACTATAATGGGGTTTGTTTGTTTGAACTGAGGATTGGGTTGAAGGCCTTTGCACTGAGCTATATCTTCAACCCTTTTTCTATTTTTCATTTTGAAATAGGGTCTTTCTGAGTCACTATGTTGCCCAGGCTGGGTTTGAATTTGTGATCCTCTTGCCTTAGCCTCCAAGGAACTATAGGCATATGTCACCATGTTTGGCTATGAGGTTTACAGCCCATAAGGAACCACAGGAAAATGTGTACACTGTATGTTCTCCACTGAAGTACAAAGTCTGCCATTGTTTGACATGCTGTATCTGTGCCAAAACTCATATTGAGCCTTGATCCCCAATATAACAGTGTTAAGAATTTGTAGGATGTGGTAGCACACACCCATAAGCCCAGCACTCAGGAGGCTGAGGCAGGAGGATTGTTGTGAGTTTGAGACCAGCCTGGGCTACAAAGTGAGTTCAAGGCCAGCCTGAACTATATAGTGAGTTTATGAAGATAAAAAAAGAATTGATAGGATGTTTCAGAGGTGAAAAAGTCGTGGCAGCTTTGCTTTTGCCAAGAGATTAATGTAATTCCCACAAAAGTGAGTTGTTATGAAGTAAGTGTAGTACCTCTCTTGGGTCTCTTTTACACACGTTTGTCCCCCTTCTGCTTTTATACCATGTTATATTGCATGAGGGTCTCAGCAGAAGCCAAGAAGATAGTGGTTCCATTCTCCTAAACCTCTTGCCTTCAAAATTGTGTGTCAAAATAAACCTGTTTTCTTGGTAAAGTATCCAGCGTTGGGTATTTCATTATAAGAATACAAACCATATTGAGACAAATTGCTTACCTCTATATTTTGAGCTTCTTGGAGAGGGCGAAAAACATAAAACATGCTCAATAAATGTAGATTAAATCGAACTTAGTTCCAGAAGGAGTCAAAGACTTCACAGAGCAGTGTTTCTGAGCTGAGATTCAAAGGGTAAGAAAAGTCTTCTAAATGACAATAACACATGAACTAAATTTATCAACTAAACAGATACCCCTTTGTACTCTAAAAACAAAATGATCTTCCCTTACTGAATGTAACTTGGAGATGAGGAGGATGAAGTAAGTCATAAATCTCTAAGTGCTGAGATTTGTACATTAGATATGTGTTAAGAGAAATTGGAGAATGTGTTTCTTTACTTCAAGGTTAGGGGGACGCACATAAACAAAACCCAAAAGTATGAATCATAAGGGGAAAGAATTGATTAAATCTCTTGGATTCACTAAACAAGGTTACATAACACTTAAGGGGAAAGTTATAATTGAAAAAAGTTATACAAACATTTCTAAGAAATCAATAGAAAAGTGCAACTTCATATAAAATGAAAAATGGATAAAACTGTCAGTACCTCAACAAGGAATTATAAATAACAAACATGAAAGAAGTGCTGGATTATTAGCAATCCAGTAGATGCAAATTAAAATAATAGGCAAATGCAATTTCCTACCAATCATATATGCAAATAATATTTTAATGTTACTAAGTATTGGCAAGAATTCCAACAACAAAAAGTTATTTGTTACCAACAACTTGTTATGAGAATTTTAGAGCCTAATTTGGCAATCCCTAGTAGAGATGAGCATGCTACCCAATGACCCAGCAAGCTTACTCTTAATTACATTATGTAAAGAAATTATACAAATATTTGCATGAAAAGACAAGACCAGTAATATTTACAAGAGTACAAAGAGAAATTAACTTGAAATAGCCTACTTATCCATTAATAGTTCAATGTATAGATCAATTATAGGTTCTATTTATAGGATAGCTGTCTATTCTAAAACATCACTTCACTGAAACACATTCAGATACTAGACTAATTTTAAAAAATACTGTACTTTTAAGATGCTTTGGTATAAAAAGTAAAAGAAATTCCCAGGGGCACATCTTATTCCCTATGGCAGAAAATAAAATATACAAATTTCTGAAAACCAGAGTGGCATGTGGAGAGAAGCTGGGGCTTCCCTGTGTGAAAAATGCCAACTCCAGAAGAGTAAAAGCTTTGAAGATCATAGCCAGCTGTCACAATACCTGAGAAGGTAATGTTAGGGTACTGAGCTTCAGATCCCCACATGTACATAAATCTGAGACCTTCAGAGAGCCTTATTCTCTGTGAAAGGGTAACCAGAAAAAAAGCTCCCTGACTATACAGAAAAGAGAGAAAGCAAGAAATTTATCTCTCCCAATGAAACAGGCTTGGAGGGAAAGTCTCTCCTGAGAATTTGTATCATTAAGTTTAACTACATATGGATGTGAGTTTTGAATTTAAATACTTATGTGACTAAGTCCCCAAATTTAGAAATTAAGTTAAAGTAGTCCCAAGTTCTTGGTACCACCTGAGGCCAATACCGAACACATGAAAAAAATATTTTCACAGATGAAGTTTTGCCAAATGTGAGTTCACCATCAAAGTGTATGAAGCATCTGAGGGAGAAAACCCTCATAAAGAAGAATTAGTGCAAATAATAAAGGAGGAGTTACTATCAATTTCAGAGACATAAAAAGGATTTTAAATAAGCACTATCACCAATTCTATGGAAACAAATTGTATAGTGTCATGGTTTGTGTCTGCATGTCCCCCGAAGCCTCATGCAGTCATGGGGTGGGCTTGCTTCTGGAGCTAGTGAGTGATACTAGGATTAGGGGTGTGAGTGCTACACTTGCCCTGAGGAGGGCAGTTTGCATACAATATAAGGGAAGGAAGAGGCTTGCTTGCCGCTCCTCCCTCTTTATTCTTGCTGCTTTTGCCATTTTCTACCGCCATAAACTGTTGGCCCTGCCATGTCCCACTCTGCCTTGGAGCCAGCCAAGTATGGACTGAAACCTCCACAAACTGAGATAACTAAACCTTTCCTTCCATAATTTTGGGCATCAGGTATTTGTCTCAGCAACAAGAGAAAAGTAACCAAGATGTATGACTTACAAGACAGAGGCAAATTCCTAGGAAGTCACAACTGCTGAAACTAACTCATGAAGAAATAGACAATCTAAACAGACATATAACAAATAAAGAGATTAAATCAAATTTTTAAAAAACGTATTCACAAAGCAAAGTCCAGACTCAAACCTTTAGGGAATTTGTACCAATCAAACTCATCAAACATTTGAGGAATTAACACCAATTCATCAAACACTTAAAAAACTAGTGTCAATTCTTCATAAACATTTTTTAAAAAATAAAAATGGAAGGAATACCATCTAACTAACTCTATGAGTCCAGTATTAACCTGATACCAAAACCAGGCAAAAAAAATAAGAAAACTAAAGATCATTATTTCATGAATGCAGATGCAAAACTCCTCAACAAAATACTAGCAAACAAAATCCACAATATGGAAAAGGAATAATATACCAAAACCAAGGGAGATTTACACCAGCAAAACAAAGTTGGTTTAATATTTTAAAGACAATTAAAGTGAAACATCATATTAGACTAAAAAGTAAAATCCACAAAACCATCTCAATAGATGCAGAAGTGTTTAACCAAATCATATTTTTAAAATACTCAACAAACTAGGAATGGAAGAAAATTTACTGAGTCAGACAAAGGGCTCTACAGAAACCTACAGCTAAAACTACATTTAGTGATGAAAGAGTGGATGTATTCCTTCTAAAATCGGGAAGAGGACAGGATGTTCTCACCATTTCTGTTAAACATAAAGTAACTATGAAAATAAGGCAAGGAAAAAAAGTATTCAGACTGGAAAAAGAAGGAAGTAGAACTGTCTCTTCATAGATGGTATGATCTATTAGCCATGTATATAGAAAATCATAACAACTCCACTGAAAACTATTATTACTAATAAATGAGTTCAGCAAGTTATAAGATATAAGATCAATATGCAAAAATAAATTGTATGTATATGCTCATAAATAATCTGAAAGTGTAATTAAGAAAAGAATTCCATCTACAATAGCATCAAAAAGAATAAAATAATTTGGAATAAATTTAACAAAAAAGTGCAAAACACGTACTCTGAAACCATAAAAATTGTTAAACAATTAAAAGAGATTTAAATAAATGAAAGAACACTTGAGGTTCATGGATTTGAAGACTTAAGATGACAATATTCCCCAAACTGACCCATAGACTCACTGAAATTTCTACTAGAAAACCTGCTGACCACTTTGTAAAAAACTGACAAACTGATTCAAAAATTCATGTGGAATTTCAAATGGCCCAGAATAGTTAAACAATCTTGAAAAAGCATGACGAAGTTGGCAGGCTCACATTCCTTGATTTCAAAACTTACTACAAAGTGACAGTAATCAAAACACAGTGTGCTACTGGACTAAAGATAGACATATAGATTAATGTAATAAAATTAAGGATGTGACCATAGACCAGTGTCTATGGTCAAACGATTTTGAAAAGGGTTCCGGGATCATCCAATAATAGTTTTGTTTGCTTGTTTTTCTGGATAGTGGCTCCTCCTGCCTTTTCAAAAAATTGTATTAGTCCATGCTTGCAGTGCATGAACTTTGCATCCATCTCAGGGAGTAGTGCACGGCTTGATTCTTTTTTAATACCTTCCCAGTCTTTCCAACAAATGATGCAGAGACTACTATATGAAACGAATAAAATGGAACTCTTACCCCACACCATGCACAAAAGTTAACCCAAAATTAAAAATAGATGTCAATGTTATGACCTTTACAGCTACAAAACCTGAAGCTGATTCTTCTTGGCCTCAGATTTGGCAGTGGAATCTTATAAGTGACACCAAAAATATAGGCATGTTGAAGGGAATAAAAGAAGAGATTTTAAAGCAATCTCAGAAAGTTCAGGATACTCATTATTAGCTTTTATCCAAAATGAAGCAAGGGATGCTGTATGTTCAGATTTTATTTGTAATCTTTCAGCAGAAGCTAGCTCCAACCACTTAACCTGTAGCGCTACAGTTAAATTAAAATTGTCTCTTGATGAGAGAAATAGGTTTTAGATTCATAAATTTCCTACACATGGGTCTTCTTTTTCATGGAAAATAAAATTCAAGACACTTATTAAAACAAAGTTTAAATATACATGATCCTCTGAGAGTAGCATTGTCATGGATCCAATCTACATTAGACAAACTAGCAAGAAGCAAGCTCAATTATCACATTAAAAACTTTATTGATATGTAAAGTGGCCACGCAACATACGTATTTAGGCCTTTGGTGGGACACTTTAAGCTTTAAGCTTTCTGCTTAATCACTACTGTGGAAATATGAAAAATTATGAGTAAAATAGTAATTCTTTATACATTGCCTATTTGTAAACATTCAGGAATTTATAAATTTTTTATAATTTTCCTGTTATATTTATTGAAGTCTACTTATTTATTTGTCAACTAATATTAAAAATTTCATGTGTTATAAAAAACATAGGCAACTGGGAAAATACAGATAAACTGGAGTTCATAAATATTAAAACCCTGCTTCAAAGGACCAAATCAAGACACTGAAAAGACAACTCACAGAATGGAAGAAAATATTTGAAAATCTTATACCTGTTGAGGGAGTTCTCTGAAATATACAAATAATGTAATTCCAGAATTGGGAAAAGGCTCAAAATAGATATTTCTCTGAGAAAGATGTATAAGTGGCCACGTGACAAGGTGCTCAACATCATCTGTTATCAAAGAAACGCAAATCACAATCACATGAGGCAGCACTTTTACCCACATGATGGCTCAGGTCAAAAGGTCAGATACTAACACATGTTGCTGAGGATATGCAGAACCTGGAACCCTCATAAACTGCTGGTAGGGAACTAAAGTAGTGAATCCACTTTGGAAAACAGGCTGACAGCTCCTCGAACTATTAAGAAGTTTTCATGTGACCCAACAATTCTACCTCCAGTTGTATATCTAAAAAAATAAATAAAACGTGTACACACAAAACATTGTAAACAAATGTTTGGGGCAGCGTCTTTCCTAATAGCCAAAAGGTACAACACAACTATAAACCACCTGACAAATGGATAAGTAAAATGGAATAGATCCTTTCATGGAACATTTGGCCATAAAAATAAATGATATGATGTTATGTGCTACAGTATGGTGAAATGTGAAAACATCTGCTAGGTAAATTAAATAAACTAGACATAAAAAGCATTTATTCTATGATGCCATTTTTGGGAAATGTCTAGAATAGGTAAATCCATAGAGATAGAAAGTAGGTTAATAGTTGCCAGTAGCCAGGGGAAAAGGGGAGCAGAAATCGTATTACTTTCCTACGGCAGTGATTTAAAAAAAACATCAACTGTGTATCTTAGAACAGGAGATATTTATTGTCTTATACTAGTACCAGAGCTAGAAGTTCAGAATTTAAGGTATCAGCCAGTCCATCCTCTCCCTAAAGACTCTGGGGAAGAATCCCATCCTGCCTCTTTCTGGCCTCCAGTAGTTCCCAGCAGCCCTTAGGCGTCTTTGATTTGAAGCTACATCACTCCAGTTTCTGTGCTTCTTCAAATGGCCTCTCTGAATGTCCTCCTCTCTTCTACTAAGGCCACTGCCCACTGGCTTTAGAACGCACACTAATGCAGTGTGGCCTGATCATAACCAATTACTGGTGCAAAGACCTGATTTCCAAATACAGTCACAATCTGAGGTTCCAGGTAGACATGAATTTGGGGGACACTTTTCAACCCATTATAAGTCATGACTGCTACCAAGCACAGGCTTTCTTTATAAGGTCACAAAAATGTCCTAAAACAGACTGTGGTGGGGATAATACATATCTGTGAATATACTAAAAATGATTTCATCAGATGCTTTAGATAAGGAACCTGTATGATATGTGAATTATATCTCAAGAAAGCTATTTAAAATAAAGAATTAAGAATCAACAAGCCCCTTGCAAAATAACTAAAAAATATACATGGAGAAGGAAAATTACCCCAGAGGAAGAGCAGAAAATAAGAAGGATTCATTAATTTGAGCTAAAAATTAAGCCCTGCAGTGGTAAGGACCTCATTTTGCCCAGTGCTGCATCCTAAGGGCTACAGAAGATATTCACAAAATATGTATTGGGTAAACTGCTGGTAAGCAAACAAGTTGGAAAGTAGGGACAAAATGCTAAATTTTCATTAAATAATAATGCCTAATTTTTCAGTTGAAAACAGACAAAACTAAAACAGAGAAGAGCATGAAGAGACAAGAGCCACGTCAGAGAGTGTGGCTGGAATTAGAGAAAGAGAATATCTTTAAAGTCTTAAAGTAGAGGTAATGACATTGATTGATTTTGAACTTTGTAGGGGAAATATACATGGAAATGCTGCTTCAAAAGGAAGCATGGAGGAATAAAGGGAGTTATTTGCTGAACAAAGATGTGGGGGGAAAAAGAGAAAGAACAGCAGTCAACCCAGGAGACTCAGGACATGGTAGATAAGGCGGGATACTAGAGAGCAAAAATGAAAACCAGAAAAAAAATCAGATGTCAGAGATAGACTTAAGTAGACTAAATCTTCTATTGAAAAGATAGTTTGTTATATTAGATTAAAAGAAAATCCAGCTAACTGCTACTTTAAAAAATACGTATCTAAAATATAATAACACAGAAAAAATAGAAAGAACCTAGAAACACAGGAAAGGG
>PVLD010014655.1:0-21522 GCA_004027595.1 Dinomys branickii | reverse complement strand
GCAGTAGGGTTGGAGTCAGCAAACCATAATCAAACAGTAACATTTCCCAAAGAAGCACATAAATATTCACACTAAGTAGAATAAATAAAGACTACAAAAAGTCTCACATCAGCATAGATCGGATTTTGCTACCAAAAGAACTATAAAAATAGCTTTTTGTTTTCAGAACTTTTTGGTTTTCAGAATTGCAGAGAGGGAGCTAGAGACCAGATCCAGGCGAGTACGGGGCAAAGGAGAATTGATGCTCCAAAGGCAATTTCAAACAAAATAAATTTTCAGGCAAACATTAGTACAGGTTACCAAATAATAAGTTTTTTGAAACTTCAGCCAACCTTCAAGCTAGAACAATGTTAAATGTATACACTGTTGCAATAGCTTCCAAGCACATAAGGACAATTGATAAGACAATAAAGAAAATTGGGCATATACATCAAATAAATTTCAATTTATTATGTCTTGTCGGCTTCGCATTTCAGGGCCCCATCTTCTCAATCACATTAGATAAATCAGAGAGGAGGAGGCAGGAAGTAGACAGGAAGGGTGTTTCCCTGACCCCCCAGAAGTGAAAGGCTCTTCCCGTCGGTCCTCCTTTGAGCTAGTGACCAGTGGGAGTTGACGTCTCCTTTTGCAACATGACAGGTTAAGTAATGTGTCCGAAGTGGCACTGCTAAGGGTCAGGGTTTACATTCAGCTCAGTTGTTTGATCTCAAGATTCAAGACCTTTTCAGTGTGTCATGAAAGACATTGTCCTTTGATTTAGTGAGATTAAAATTAGGATGAACTGATGTCAACTTGGGAGCTATACACCTTGTCCGCTACCATGCTATCAGCAAATGTCTAGGCACTGCAGGGAGAGCCTTTCAGGGGTCCCCTCCCTTCACCTCCAAACCTTTCCACATTCTCCCGAAGCTTAAGAGAACTTCTAAATAAGATGAATCCACAGTCCCCAAATCTGGTATTTCTCAGCCTTACACACACAGTATGCTTTTAGCACAAAAGTGCAATTATTTGGAGGAGGGTGTGAAGTTAGGATTTTAAATGTAAATGCTTTTCGTATAGCCAGTTTTTCTCAACTCTCATTACTAATTATCTTCCATGAAATAGAAAGTGGAAATAATTATAACCAAAGTTGGTCATAGTAACAGTTGGCACAAAGATATACAGAGAATCAAGCCTATAAATAAGAACAGCATATTTGCCCTTGTGTTTAGAGAACACCGGAGACCACTCCAGAAGTGAAATCACACAGCTTGTGTTTCTGTCCCCCAAGGACGTCTTAGAGAGCTCGAGACAAAAGCTGGCCCCCGGCTCCTCAAGATGGAGCGGGTGGAGCAAGATGGAGACTCGCAGAGTCACCATCCGCCACAAGAGGGCGGTCGACATAAGCGAGTGAAAGGTCACCCTTCACGGAGCGCACACCGGAAGAGTAAATCTACATCCAACCCGGGTGAAGATTTGTATGACCAGGAGCTGCAGCTAGAACAAGGAAAACACTGGTCCAAATTAGGATTTTTTTTTCCCAAAAAAACTATTTTTGTATTGTTAATGTCATTTCAGTAATTAATTCTTAGAGATTTTTATATAAAGAATAACAAATTGTCCCAGCTTTATGGTGAAAGAGAAACCAAAGTATTCACCGAAAGCAATCACAGTAATCATCAGCAATAAGTGGATTTTATTTTGGGTAAACCTTACCGAAAAATAGGGACTAAAAGAAATTCAATCGGCCTTTGCCTTTTTTATAGGTGTTAATTTAAACTGTGTATCCCTTATAAACTGCTGAGATGTGAAAAACTTGAGTTCAAATTCCACTTTGACCCAGGCTGTAATTCTTGCACTCTGAGAGGCTCAGATTGAAAGATCTCAAGTTCTAGCCCAACCTGAGCGATTTAGCAATTTAGCAAACCTCTGTTTCAAATTTGTTTTAAAAAAATTTCTTTTTTAAAGAAAAATTTTTAAGGGAAGAATATAATCTCCGTGTGAAGGCCCTGACATTCAATCCTGAGTCCTTAAAAAAAAACAAAAACACTGATTATCTTTCCGAATTGTGCAAGGGCATTATCACTTTCCTAGGCTGTCTCTTCTCATCACTGGTACCAGCTTCCTCTTGGAGAAAGCTTCCCTTCAAATGGCTTCTTCCTCTGACAAATCCATCTGTGAAATCTCCTCTGTCAACCAAGAAACCTCCGGGTGTCCCGGTGCCAACCAAGGCAGAGTGGGTGTGTTCACAGGCTCTGGGCTCGAGGTTTCTGCGCTCAAATCCGTTCCTGTCGGAACGCTGGCCCTATTTCTTACTAGCTTTGTACAACCTTGGATCGGCCTTCCAATCTGTCTGTGCCCTTGTTCCTTCTCTCTAAAATGGGAACAATAACAGTATTTACCTCCATAACATAACTGTAAGGGTTCAGTGAGAGAAATTATGTAAAGCACATAGCAAAATTGTGTGGCTTCAGCGTCTGAACAGTAAATGTTAATTGTTATAATTCATTATCATGTTATACTTCACCAATGTTTATTGTGCACTTTTTTATGTGCTTAGATGCATCCAGGAACAGAATCGCTCTGGACCCCTGCTGCTGTGGCCTCGCATTCTAGCAAAGGGAGGGGACAGTGAGTGCAGGCATTCTGAGGGAGCACATACGCTAGAAAACAAGGTAGTAGGTGGTATGTCACCAAAAAACAGAGCAAGACAGAGGGACACAAGAGAGCTGGTCACAGCTGTAAAACAAGCTGGCCAGGGAGGTCTCATTCTGAAGGTGGAGCTTAGGTAAAGACTGGAGATACTGTGGAGCTTGGGGAAGAGCATTTCATGCAGGAGGAACAGCCAGGCAGAGGCCCTGCAGCTGGGTGTGCCTGCTCATTCCAGGAACCGCCAAATGGCAGGAAGGAAATCTCCCAAGTGGATGGTCCATTCTGACATCGAACTCCTGGAGGCCCAAGCAGAACAGCATGTCTTCCCCGCTTGAAGTTCCTGTTAAACTTTCCCTCTTGATAAACATGTTAAGTTCTTCTGAGATCATAACTTTGAGCTCACTATTTTAATCTTTTTCTCTTATCAATGTTTATGGGTTTTTTTGTTCGTTTTTGTTTTTCCGTGCTGGGGACCAAACCCAGGTCTTCGAATGTGCTGAGCAACATACCTTTTGGTTACAGCCCCAGCCCTTTCTTCTTAACATTTTGAGGTTTAGCCTTTTCTTTCGAACCTTACTACCACGACATAGAGACAGAGTAATGCCTGGCCCCAAGACTAAAAAATGTATGGTGCCTTTCGATGTAAGTAGTAAAAGTTTATAAAACATAAAGTTAAAGAATCTCTCATTTTTATATATCCCTGCTATGTCACAAGTATGTGCCAAATTCACCAACCAGGTTCCAAAACTGCCACCACCCTGTTCACTTTATTACCACCCTCCTCACTCCCAGCTATAATCTGAACAACACGAACCATTTCTGATTGACCTAAGATGTTACACTCATTGGTCCTCCTATGTGAGGCCTTCTAATGACCATTTTATTATTTATCAGATTAATTCTAAAGAGCAAAGCCGGTCTTCAGAATGATGGACAACTTGAGGTGACTTTAAACTACTTTTGTTGTCCCAGAAATGCTTAGCATAAGAGATATGTGTAAACACTCAACATTTACATGATTGGAAAAGAACATTGAAGGGAAAGAAAAAGTGAAACTCAGAGTGTCAAGTTCTCTCAACTCTGAGCACCATCTTGCTATTTTTTAGTCCTACAATAAAATTTACAGACAGTGTGGTTTCCTCTTAATAGTGTACAAGTCGCTTAGATTGGACAAATGCATATGGTCATGCAACTATCATCATAACCAGGATACAGAACAGCTCCGTCACTCTGAAACATGACTCTGTCCCTTTGTAGCCCACTTCTCCTGTTGCCTCCAGCAGTCATTGATCTGCTTTCTGTTCCTATAGATTTTTCCTTTTTGGATGTCATAATGGATCTCCCAGTGCATGGCCTTTTTTAAAAGTCTGGCTTCTCTCACTTGGCATAATGCATCTGAAACTCATCTGTGCTGTTGCATATATCGACGGTTTCTTCCTTTGGCGAAGCAGAATTTCACCGTGTGGGCGGGTCACAGCTTGTTTAACCATTCTCCAGCTGAAGAGCATTTGGGTTGTTTCCAGCTTGGGGCAATTACGAAGGAAGCCACAGCAATCCTTCATATACAGGTTTTTGTATGAGCATATGTTTTCATTCTTTTGGGTAAACACACTGAAGGAAAATTCTTGGATCATGTGGTAGTCTCAACTTCTAAGAAAATGCCAAATTGTTTCCTAGAGTGGGCTGTAACCTTTTTACATTCCCACCAGCAATCCTACCAGTTCCAGTTGTTCAGCATCCTCATCCGCGCTAGGCATTGTCAGATTTTAATATATCTTATTTTTATTTATTCTACTAAGTATATTTCATGATGATCTTAATTTGCATTTGTCAAATGACAAGGTCCCACATCTTCTTCTGTCCTTTAGCATCTGTATGTCATCTTTGATTAACTATCTTCAAATCTTGCCATTTTTAATTGTAGTTTTTTTCTTATTGAATTTTAAGAGTTCTTTATATATTCTTTATATATTTTCAAATATATTTCTGCAAACATTTTCTCTTACTCTGTAGCCTACCTTTCTAAAATCTATCTACAATAGAATTCTGAGTTTAATTCACACACAGATTCTATAATGTATGTACAACATTCTTATACACACATGATACAGAGCACCATAAAGAATTATTTCATGTTTACCCTGGTCAGATCCTTCCTTCAACCCAGCTTCTGGTAACATTTTTGTCCCTTTTTCTGTGCCATTTCCAGTATCCTAAATAAGTGACATCACACTGTGTATAATCTTCTAAGACTGAATTCTTGCACTTACAATGCTGAGCCACATCGTGCGGGGTTGCTACACCATAGTTTACTATCCACTTATCTACTGGTGGACACTCAAGGTGTCTCCGGTTCCTGGCGATGAGAATTTTTACAAAATAAATGTATTTTTCATAATAAATAAATGCAAAACATTGGATATTATTGAAGATAATAGATTCAAGCAATGCTGTTAAGCTTAAGAAAATCAGTGAAGAAAGGCTTTTGGGAAATTGAAGAGAAGGTGAGTGTGGGGCCAGCTGAATTAGGATAACGCACCACAGGAAATGAGACCAAAATCAGTTTGAGGAACATGGTGACTTAAAAGTTAGCTCAAGTCAACTCTGGGCTTGGCTTGCAGTGGAATGCAGAAAACAGAGAATCCCTGGCAACATTATAAGTCTACATCACTTTAAATATTTTGTTTACATATTTATAATTTCTCTTCCTACTTCTCCAAAGGCACTATAATAAGAAGCTACTTCCACCAGGACAGCTTGAAACTAAATCCAAAAGAAAGTTCCAAAGCCATATTGAGGAAGGATCCAGGAAAAATTCAGCAGAGAACCTAAAATGACATACTTACATATTCCCTGAGCTCCTACGGTCCAGAGCAAAAAGGGGTAATTTTTATTCATTTGATCATCAGTTGAAAGATCAATCTTTTGGGAGAAGAGATGTTTTTGCTATTACTACATCCCCAGGCAAATTTGTCATATAATTTTTTATAGGATGGCCGGAGATATAGTTCAGTGGCAAAAGTGCCTGCCTGGCAAGTACAAGGTCCTGAGTTTGATTCGTGGTACCAAAAAAATAAATAAATAAATAAAATAAAGTTATTATAGGAATGAACCATGATGAATATTCAATTGCACCCTGAAAAGTAACAGTTTTGCAAGAAATGAAAATAAACATCCCAATGTGAGTTACTATATCCATCTTCAACAGACTCTAGGAGTATACAGCATGCAGAAATATGTGTTTCCATTCAGCTTCTCTGGTATATCGTGTCACTTGGAGCTACCTGATAAAGAAAAATTCCTAAGCCTCATCCCAGGCCAACTCAACAACAAGTGGGTGCAACAGAGTCTAGGAAGCTGGTACATTGCAGAACCACCAGGACAGTATGTTATAAAAATCAGGAATCTGCTTTGAGAGCCATGTCCCTGGCAGAGTGGGGCTTGTAAGTCATATAGCAGCGCAGAAACAGAAATGAAAAGATTTAGAGAAAAGAATAATTCACATGTATTTGAAACCCTCTCTGGATATTAACTGTCCCCTTTGTGTTTTTGGCAGTCCATTAACTGCTGACTTCTTTGGTAAGTACCCAAGGTGCAAACCATTGGTATTATTGACTAAGCGTTAAGCGTCTTAATACTTTGAAGTGTGTACATCTGCAGAAGAATCTGTACTGTTACTTATCTCTTTAAAACACCTGATAAGCAAATTAAGAAAGAACATAACAGGACTCACTCTTTTTGTGTTTATTTGCACAGCCAGCTTTATGCACATCAGCACACTGCACGTTCAGGTCTGCACTGTCTGTCACAAACGAGACATAAACACAAACCAAGAGGAAGACACCTTGCCTACAGATTTAATTTATGTTGTGCCTGAAAGCAATAAAGCTATAGAGCTATAGTTCTTTAAAAATATTCTCTGGTTTAGATTGTTCTCCCTGTGTTCATCAAGTTCGCTGAAGTGTTGCTGTAGATATTGCATGAGTCTCTTCATTCTAACTTCAGGAGATCACAGGAGAATTTGGCAATTTTCTCCTGAAAAGGAAGATAAATAGATGAACCTGACTGGTGAGAAACAAGTAGAAGTTAGTTTCAAGTAAACATGTTGTGCTTGTGTTATAATCCCATCTATGACTAGGTCATGCCCAAAGATCTTGACATACATATACTTGCTGAGAGATGTTCGCCTTGTAAGTATGTCCACAGGTGCTACCTGTGTCTGGCCGCAAAGTGAAATTATTTAGCCTCTGTGGTGATGCATGAAATGCTGTGTGTGTTACAAAGTGTTACAAGGCATAAGAGATTACATCTTAAGGGAGAAAATAGTACCTCATTAACATTGAAAGACATATTGGAAGAACTTATATTTTTCCAAAACCCAACGGAAAAAAAATAAGACATCCACAGAAGATAACACAATACTGAACTTTAAATCCAAAAAAGTAAAAATGTCTTTTTGCCTATCAGATTTTGCAAGAAAAATCAATAAACACCTCCACTGTTTGCTTTGAGTTAGAAAAACATAATATATGGACATTATATTTGACTTACTGATTGGCATTAACTTGCATTTTGACTTAACCGTGAAGTATTCTGAGTATAAATTCTGATCCAAGATGGGCCACCCTTTCCTTTCCCCACTCCCATCTTCTGTTCTCAAGGAATGAATTCTGGAGTGGGCTTTCACAGGCCATGTTCTCATTTATGCACTACATACTGCATTAGGTAGACACAGATATTTGTACTTTAGGGGGTCGTTCCCAAGGAACTTTGGTTTGCCTGGATTTCTTTTCAATAATTCAGTTGACAATCGCTGGAAGTTCTCTTGCAGTTCCCCAATTTTAAACATTAAACATTTTAAACTCATTCCAACCCATTTCCTTTTCTAGTCCTTGACCCTTTCTTGTAATGACCCTTTTAGTTCAGCCAGATGTAAACAAAACTGAATTTTAGCTCTGCTCCTCCAAGAGCTGTGTTTAGACTATGATTTGCTCTGGGCCAATGCTTTTCAAAAAGAATATTTTGATCTCTGGGGAATCCTTGAAGGTGAAAGATGCCAGGGATAGGAAGCCAGGATTTAAAAATATGTATTTGTTCATCGTAACTTATCCTGAAATATAAAATGACATTTAGATGCAAGTAAAATATTTCTGAACACAGTGGGCTGCTTACATAATTCAGTACTGAAAAAAATTATCCTACAATTCATGAAAATAACTATTTGTACCCCATCTTATTTCAGAATGGATTTTATTGTATGATTCGATTTATAAGAAATGCTCAAACCAGATCAATATTTAGAGACAGAAAGATTGGGGAGTGCCTGGGGCAAGGAGGTGCAGATCGAAGGAGGGGAGAACAGTGAATGGGCATGAGATTTCTTCAGGGAGTTATGAAAATGGTTTAAAATTAGATATTGGTGATGGTTGTACAACTCCGTGAGTTTACCAAATATAGTGAGTTGCACATTTTTAAAGGGTGAAATTTTAGTATATTCATTATATCCTAAAGAAGTTATTATTTTTAAAAAGAATTCATCTAATCCCCATCAGTCAATAGGAAAATGATGAACAACACAATATAAAATGAAGTATTGGAAACACACAAGAGGAACCGTGGTTAGGCACTGAGGGTGAAAGAGGACATCTATCAGAAGTGACTGGGAAAATGCAAAACAAAATGAGGTATTTCAAACCCATTATATTGGGAAAAATTGCAATAATTCCAAATGATAGCAGGATGTGAGAATCTCACATAGAAGGTGAGAATGTAAATTGACATAAGTTTTGGAGTACAATTTGGCAGCGAACACTTTCAAGTCAAAAATAAGCAAACCTTACAACCCCAGGTCCTATTTCCCAGGGTACTGTCACACAGGCTGGCAGAGATGCAGGCACAGGGGCATCAGTTAGCATGATTATCACAGAGAAAAACAGAAACAAGCCAGTACCTGGATATAAAGGAATGGAGAATTAAACCCTACTGCATGTATACAAGCAGATAATACACAGCGCCAAAATTAGATTCACTTAAAAAAATTATAAAACATATGTCACAGGATTTTTTTTAAGGACAGTAGAATAGGAATAATATAGTTAAGCTAAAGATTTGCATTATGCACAGAGTGAGGCTTGGTTTGTCTGCCAGAGCTTGGTCATAATTTAACTATCAACTTTTAGCCACCGATGCAACCAGTCTGTGATTAATTCACAAATTAAATTATGATTTTAAACACATCACTAGTTCCAGCACTAACATCAGAAAGCTTTTTGAAGACCCCATCACAGCAAGTAGGTAGTAAGCAATATCCTCTCAACATTCTCTCCTCCGTAATAATCTCGTTTCTGCAAAGATCCATCCAAGAGTTGTGATCTCTGAATAGTTAGTTTTATCTGAAGGTTCATTTTTTGAAAGTAGCAGTTAGCAATGGAGGTACCCATAGTCTTTTGTTTGGCCGATGTTTCCATTTTTTTAATGTGGATGCCTTGGGTAAGTGGTGTGTTCCTTAGAACAGCACTGTTGACCAGGAAGGTACACAGTGATGGAACTGCTTTGCGTGGGCATCTCCCAGGGTGGTGGCCGGTGGCCACATACACCTGCTACCTACAGAGTGGCTTTAACTCACTGTAATTTAAATAGTTACATGTGGCTGGTGGCGACCCATTTACACAATTCTTAGACCACAAGATCAACCATTCTCCACTTTTGTCAATCCTAGGCCTTCAGCAGCACACATTAAGGTTATCTGTCTGGCCCCTAACGATGTTTCTGTTTGAGACTCATAGTTTAAAGTACTGTGTCTCAGGGAATGTATACATTGCTTATTCTTCGTTCATCTACACAGTAGATACTCTTTCTTCCTGAAAGTTACAGGTCTGGAGCAGCCGTGGCCCTCAGGATCTAAAGGGAAACATGAAGCACTGTGGATGAGAGATATTTGGGGTAGAGGAAGGGTAAGCTGCCGGGATGGCAGCACTTGAAAACCTACCAGAGCTCAGTGAGACAGAAAGTACCTTCCAGGGAGAGAAAGGTTAACAAACCAGCTGGCCTGGGGGACAGTTCTCAGAAGATGAAAGAGCTTTGCCTATTGTAGGGATTTGGGGGGAAAAGTTCACTAGAATTTAGAGTGTGGGAATGGGGATGTTGCGAAGGATTGGTGGGAGTTTGATCGGTGCAGGATTTTTTTAATTGACATAATTGTACATATTTATGGAGAGCCGTGCAATGCTTTGGGGCATGTGTACAGTATGAAACAGTCAGGTCAAGATATTTCATTTATCTATGTCAAACATTTATCCTCTATGGTGAGATTAGTCAAAATCTCTTCTGGCAATTTTGAAATATACAATGCAATATAGTTAACTATACTGACTGTTCTATGTAATAGCACCTGAGAACTTTGCCCTTCTATCAAGATGTGACTCCCTCATCATTAACCAAACCCTTTTGGCCCCTAGCTGCCCACTCCTCTTCCCAGCCCCTGGGACCATCATTCTACTCTCGAGTTATCTAGGGTCAGTTGCTTTAGATTCCACGTACGAGTGAGATCCTGTGGTACTTGTCTTTCTGTGGCTGCCTGATTGCACTTTAACACGATACCCTCTGAGTCCACCCATGTTGCTGCCAGTGACAGGATTGCGTTCTTTTTTTCTTTTAAGAATAACATTCTATTGTGTACACACACCATATTCCTTCATGTATGTGCCCTGGATGGGCATTTCTGCTCTAGGTAGCTCTTGGCTGGTGTGAATAGTTCTTCAGTAAACATGGGGGTGCAGGTTTCTCTCCAACCTGCTGGTTACATTTCGCTTGGGAATACACCCAGCACTGAGATTGCTGGATCCCATGATAGTTCTATTCTTAGTATTTTGAAGTAGTATTTTTCACAGTAGCTACCAACAGTGTATAAGAATTCCCATTTGTTCACATCCTTGCCAGCATTTCTCTTTTGTCCTTTTGCTAGTAGCCATCCTAACTGGAATGAGGTAATAGCTCACCATGGGTTTGATTTGTGCATCCTTAATACTTAGAGATGTTGGTTTTTTAATATGCATGTTTTCCATTTGCATGTCTTCTTTTGTGAAGTATCTGTTCAGATCTTTTGCTCTATGGTGTCCAGACCAGCCTCCAGTTCCTAGGTTTAATCGATCCTCCTACCCCAGACTCCCAAGTAGCTGGGACTACAGATATGCGCCATCAGATCTGGCCTTTTGACCCATTTTAATTGTGTGTGTGTGTTTCTATTGACTTTTGAGTTCTCTACATATTGTAGATAGTGGCCCTTTGTCAGATGTAGCTTGTCAGTAGTTTTTCCCATTCTGCAGGTTGTCTCTTTACTTTGCTGATTGTTTTCTGTGAGAAGCTTTTCCGTTTGATGTAACCTCGTTTCACTATTTTTGCTTTTGTTGTCAGGAATGCCTGGTTTTGAACCATATTAAATTGACTTTAGACTTTCTGTTAGGGGCCACTAAAATTTTTAAGCAAAGGAATAGACTCTTCTGATCTCTTCTTTCAAAGTAAATCTACTAGAATTATCATATGACTTAACAATTTGATTTTGGGGGTATCTATCCAAAGACCGTTAATTCTCAGAGAGATATGTATATGTCCACATTCACATGTCCATATTCACAGCAACATTAACAGTGGTCAAAAGATAGAAACAACATGAATATCAACAAATGAGTGGGCAAACAAAATAAAGAATATATACCTAATGGGCTGTTATTCAGCCTAAAGGAGGGAGGAAACTCTGACACATGCTAAACATGGACAACATTGGGGACACTATGCTAAATGAAATAAACAAACTACAAGGGACAAATACTGTAGGGTTCCACTTACGCGAGGTACCAAATATTTAAAGACAGAAAGTAGCATGGTGGTGGCTAGAGCCTAGGAAGAGGGACCCATGGGGAACTGATGCTTAGTGAGCACAGAACTTCAGTTTGGAAAATTGGAAAAGTTGTGAAAATGGGCGGTGGTGATGGCCGCATCCAGTGGGGTGTACAGCACACTAGGTTTGGAAGGTAGATTTTGTGTTATCTGTATTTCACCATGATAAGAAAATACCATAAAATAAATTCACTGCTGGGGATATAGCTCAGCAGCACAGCACCTGCCTGGCAAGCATGAGGTGGTAAGTTCAATTCCCAGGACCAAAAAAAACCTCATCATAGTCTTTCACTAAAACTATGCAGAAGCCCCCTCAAATGTTCTCCCTGTAACTGTTTTTGGTCCTTGACAGTGTTTTCCCCAGAGCAATCACTTTGCAACGTCAGGGTTAGGTTTTCCTGCAGAAAAACTTCCCATGGCTGCCAAGACCTCACATGGTGGTCCTGTCCCTGGTCACCATCCTGGCCACATCTCCATTTTTTCTCTGGCCCCACTGGCTTCTCTTTCTTTGGACACAGACAGCAGCCCACCACTGCCGTATCTTTCCTCCTTGAAACATTCTTTCCTCTAACGTGCACCTGGCTTCCTTCTTCCCTTTACCCTGTTCAAACGTCATCCTTGTAGCACCTTCCTTGACCACCTGCCTAAAAACCTCTTCTTTTTGTTTTTCTTCATAGCACTTATCCCTGTCCGCATGTTAATTTGTTTACTGTCTCTCCTGCAATGTAAGATCTACAAAGCGAAAGACTGTGCTTTGTATATTCCTAAGTCCTCCGGATTTCACCAGCTCCTGCCACATGGGAAGCCCTCAAAAACCATTTGCTCAATGGAGGAATAATTATTTTGCATCTCAGAAAGATTGGGAGGATGGATCTGACTGGGAGACTCTGGAAATGTTAGGTGAGCGCCAATGTGTGCACATGGAGATGTACAGAGATGTTTAGAAGAGATAAAAGGCTGGCTGGGGGATGCATTCTCTAAGCTACATAACTCAAGAGGAAGAGGAAGAGAAAGGTTGCAGAAGACGAGTTCAGTTTTAATTTCATGCAGTAGACTCTTCCAGTAGAGATGTTCAGTGAGTAGCTGCCTATGTTCAGCAGAAAGAAGTGGGCAAGAAATGCAGATTTAGCAGCTCATAAATATAATCTTAGTGGAAATGTTGGTAACTGTTGAGCAGTAGTTGGAGATTATACATTTGAATAAGTACTTGAATGTATATTTTAAATGCTGCCAATTAATTTCAGACTCATGGGCTTTTGTAGTCTGCCAAGCTGGTCATATTTTAAAAAACTGTAAGGAATGCAGGAAATGAAATCTCTATTTAAAAAGAAAAAGCAGTACTATTCTTTAATTTTTACTTTTTTTTACTATAAGATCAACTTTAATGGATGGTATGCAATCCGCAGGCTGTATATTCTTGTTTTTTTTAAGACAGGGTCTCACTATGTAGTTCAGGCTGGTCTTAAACTGACTTTGTAGCCCAGGCTGGCCTCAAACTCACAACGATCCTCCTGCCTCAGCCTCCCGAGTGCTGGGATTACAGGTGTGCGCCACCATGCCTGGCTCAGACCATATGTTCTTTAGTCCATCTAATTAAATAGGTAAAATAATGGTCTTATTGAAACATCATTATATTTTATACTGAAAAGAAGTCTCAGCCTAAGAGTGTACCTCTGTAGTAAAACTAGCATGCATAAGGCCCTGGGTTCAATCCCCAGCACCCCTAAAATAAATAACTAATAAACAAAGCTTCCTATCCCAGCTTTATCATTTCACACACGGAGAGATAAAATCCCAGAGACGTGGATGGTCCGCCTCAGGTCACCTGAATCTACAGCGGGCAGAGCCGCCCAGGAAGGCAGATCTCTCACTGTTTCTGAGTAGTTCCTAGTTAGGACACTATGGTTTTACAGTGTATCTATGTACCCTTGCAAGGACTCCAAAACCGCTCCTTGCTCCTGCATTGCAGTTCACCAGGCTGCCTGAGTCTCCTGCAGTTAACCATCTGTGTCACCCAGCGAGGCTGTTGTCAGACATTGAGTTTTTACTCTTTGTTGCCATTCGGTAAAATTGAAGTCACTGTCAAATGTGTTGCAGAGCTGCTGGGGAATAAAGATATGACGCTCTAAGGCACATTTAGATTTTTACACTACTGAAAAATATAGCTATCTCTACCATATAGAGCATAAACCTAGGCTTTGATACCACTCGAAGACTGGTGCTCTTGCATGGGTGTCCTGCTTGCTCTAAAAGTATTACAGCATTAGAGGGTGACCATATACCGAAATTTAGTGACTGCTTTCAGCAGTGAAAATTTTATATTAGAAACAGGATAATGTATAACCTCAGTTATAATGGTCAACCAGCCACAGCTAGTGATTTTTCTAGGCATTTCAGAAACTCAATGGGGCAGATCCTTTGAATGGATTCTCCAAAATCTTCACAGCCTCATCACCATGTCCTTCCTGCTGGAGATTCTTCCTTGCAGCTGCAGATGGCCAACAGCTCAAGTTCAGGACCACGAGACATAAAACAGACACATGCTTAAGTGTGTCCCCTCCTACCCATTTTCCTGTCCTTTTCTGGATAAGACAGCTTGTGCCACAGCAGCCTCTTATGTTTATGAGGGCAAAAAAACATAGGATGCAAACAACTTAGGCCCTGATCATATTTCACTGCTAAACTGAAACTCACCATTACAGCTTGTAACTGAGATGTATGAGATGTATGCACCCCCCACCAAGCCTCATGTACTTGTAGATGGGGCTTTTTGGAAGTGGCTGGATTTAGGGTGTGTGACTATGGATTGAGAGTGTGTGATTAGTAATTTAGTCCCCCAATTGGTTTAGCATGGTTCTGAGTGTGGACAGTGGGAAGGCCCACCCTGGGTGTGCGGGGCACCCACTAATGGGCTTGTAGCCCGCCTAAATGGAATAAAAAGGGAAGGGGTACTCCCTGCCTCTTGCCCACTGCCTGCCCTGCCATGGACTGCTCCTTCCTGCAGGATGCCCCTCTGCTGTGCCACCCTGCCTTGGAGCCAGCCATCCATGGACAGAAACCTCTATAAGCCATGAGCTAAACTAAGCCTTTCTCCTTTAACTTTGGTGTCAGGTATGTTGTCCTAGCAATGACAAAGTAACTAAAACACCAAAACTACATATTTTGTTGAATGAGAAAAAATTATTCTCTTCTTATTTAAACTACTATCGATTTGTTTTCTGTTTCCCGTAGTTAAATACCACTGTAACTGAAATACAAATGAGACACCAAAACACTAATGAAGTAATTCAGGTTGATAAGATGAGATGGGTCCTAACAGGGTATTTGTGGGTGGGGCATAGGTATATACTTACACGTTGAACATTCCTAAACTGAAAAGCTGAAATCTAAAATGCTGAAAAACCCGAAATTTCTTGAGCTGTGATCTGTGGAAAATTCTCATAGCTCACTTCATGTGACAGGTCTCAGCCAAATTGCCAGCACACTGAAAATATTGCAAAACAATTACCCTCAAACTATGTGTCCCAAGTGTAAATGAAACGTAAGTGAACCCACGTTTAGACTTCAGTACCATCTCTAAGATCTCATATGGTTAACCAAATATTTCAAATGCAAAATCCGAAACACTTCTCATTTCAGTTATTGTCAATAAGAGATTGTGTGTGTATGTGTGTGTGTGTGTGTGTTTGAGGGTCCTCAATACCTCCCTTCCTAATTGGATACTATTTGTGTAAGATTTTATTGTTGTTTTGTCTTTGCAGTATTAGGGGTTGAACACAAGGCCTCACACATGCTAGGAAAGTGGTTTTCATGGAACTGTGTACCCAGTCCTTTTTTATTTTTCACTCTGAGACAAGATCTTTCTAAGCTGCCCAGGCTGGCCTCAAACTCATGATCACCCTACCTCAGCCTCTTAAGTAACTAGGACTATCAGTGTGCCCCATCATGCCTGGCAGTTCTTAACCGATCCAGTTTTATTTCATTTATGCAACCACAGTCAAGAAGAAGGAGGGGGAGAAGGATAAAAAAGAGAAGGAAAAGGAGAGAACAAAGAGGGAGAGGAAGAAGAAGAAGTTGTTACTGGATGACAGCTTCCACATACAAGTAAACTTTCCTGGTTTGATAAGCTCTGAGTATCACCCAAATATTTGTCACAATGTGCTAGAAGCATGAAATTATGCAAACCAATGGAGCCATTCTTACAGAATTTGAGAAACCCGCCACACAGCTGTAACCATGTGTCCAGTGTTGAGGGGATTAAGGAGAATGTGCTCTGCCCAGGCGGGGGCCTCCACAAGTGTCCTCGCACCACCTTGGACCAGCCCACTCCCGCATCTGTGCAGCCTGTGGGGCTTCAGCTGACTAAGCGATTGCAAGCACTGGGCTCTGTTGCTATTAGCGCCTTGTCCAGATCACTGTACACCATCTGCTGGCTTCCGCTGCATCCATCATTCTGCAAAGATCACGGTTCAATCTGTTCCACCATGCTGAGGCCAAAGCTACTTGATTGACAATGATAGTCAACGCAAAAGTCAAGATCTTGCCAACAACGTTTGTTCCTTAGATCCTTTGTGTCTCCACGGCCCTTTCTACAAACAATGTTGATAGCAGGCCCTTGAAATGCAGAAGCATTTCTTTAGTTCTGTCATGGCAGAAAACAGGTGGGCAGACGTCTGAGAAATATTTCCTTATTGTTCTTGGACTGACTACCAGCCAGCCCACTGGGAGACGGGTGAGGTCTGCCTTTCTGGCTGCTGCAAACAGCTCTTAGCACCCTCCTCTCCCAGCTGTTTGAAAATGGTGTCTACTACTACTACTATTTGCCCAGAATCACTTCCTGGAAAATCTGTACACATCTCCCCAATGTGCCCTCCACTACATTGAGCACAATGGCCCTTTCTGAGCAAGAGAGTACAGACTTAAGGGTTCACACCATCTGGGTGCTGGCTCTTTAACATCCACCCCACATCCAAAGCAACACCCTGGTGGGACGCTTTCAGGCCACAGAAGCAGGCTGCTGGGAGACGGTTTATGCCAATACCCATCCCACAAATGCCCAGCCCCAGCCTGCAAGCATTGGGGAGCCTCTGCCTCTCACTTCTGTGGGATGATTTAATTACTCTAGCATTTAAAAATAACAAAATAAAAATAAATACAATCTGTATATGTTTGTCCTCTTCCTGCTATCAGCTATTTCTTAAATCAAGGCATCGGTTTTGTTAATCATGTGAGTTTGAAAATGATGTGTACTACTGTTTGAATGTCCCTTCCCAAGGTTGAAATGTAATTGCCAGTACAGCCATTAAGAGGTGGTTAGGACATAAGGGTTTTGCCTTCATGCATGAATTAATGTCACTGTCATGGGAGTGGGTTATTACTTTTCCTCCCTCTCTCTCTTTCTCTTTTTCCTCAAATTTCCTTTGATGCCTTTTGCCATGCTAGGGTTCAGCAAGAAGGTCTTCACCAGCTATGCCTTCTCTATTTTAGAATTCCCAGCCTGAGAACATGAGCTAAATACATTTCTGTTGTTTATAACTTACCTTCTATGGTATTTTGCTACAGTAGTAGGAAACAGACTGACAGTGTCTGTGTTCACTGTGGTAGAAACCCTAGAAGCTTTCCAGGCCCGTTCGTCTCTACTTCACCTGTAACCACACAGGCAAAACTGGATATGAGCCACAAAAAGCCTCTTGGGTCCCTTTCCTTCAGACCAGCGGCTCTGTCTGAGAGTTACCAGCTTCATTCCCTTGGCCTTGTGGCATGAATGTGCTCTGTTCTGACCTGGTCCATGTTTTTCTTCCCTAGGTGAATTCCTTTGCTTGCTTTGTTCAATACAAATGAAACATCACCTGATTATTCTCTTATTAAATGCATCATTAGACTCTCCCTCTAATATTGCAAATGATTCTTTTCAGTGGTTGTTGAAGCTGGCAGAATAATAATAAAGATAATTAATAAGTGGCATGTTGATGTATTTGTCCTGTTGCAACAGCTTTTGTAAAAAAAAAAACATGAAAATGACTATAACCATATTTCGGATGCTTAAAGCTATGTAAAAACTAACTTCAAAAGTCCTTATAATAAGCACAATCTTCCCTCATGCTTTGCCAGGCTTTAAGGGTCCTGCTAAAAGTGCCTCTAAAACTCTGAGAAATATGTTCAAAGTAATTCAAGAGAACAAACTTTACACCTTTGCAAAAATAGCCTACTGGGAATTATTGGTGTCAGTTCCAAACCCTGACAGACTGCCTGGTGTGAATTACACCTGCCACTTGTTAGTGCCCAAGGACCTGATTCAAGGCAGCCTGGGAATAAAGCAAGAGGCTGCAGAAATATAAATAGAAGGGGACCCCTTGTCCCAGGAGGGTTTTTAAAAATTTTCCTCCTTTCTCTCCATGGAATGGGCACCCAGCTCTAACAAGCAATGGGTAAACACATTCCTGTCTGTGATGCAAAGCAAGCACATGGTGCTCACACTTGCTGGGGAAAATAACCAACCAATGTGTACATAAAATGCACTGTCAGGCACAGGAAGCCATGGGTGGAATATTTCACCTTCCAGGCTGTTCAGTCACATGAGAGCAGGTGCTTAAACACATTCTCAGGCCTATTCACCAGCCGCACTACACACCCTTCTTTCTGCCTGTGTCCCTGATATCCCCCATAGGAGGTCCCTGTGCTTGCAGGTGTGAAGCAGGCATAAGGATAATCTCACACCTTAGGCATGCCAACCAGGACTGGCCTCCCAGGTCTGTCACCGGCTATCTCTGTGTCGCCTTATTTGTCAGTGCCTGCAAGACCCACATGGAAATTGACAACAGGAATTTCTGTTTCTGTCTCTGTCTTTACCACAGTGTTTTTTCCTGTTCCCACTGTGGATGCTGTCTGTCTAGTTCTACCAACTTCCTTTTGGCTGCCAATTTCTCCCCACAGAACCAGATGGAATTACAACCCAGTGCTGCCCAGTTTGAATATAGGTTACCTACTTGTCCTATACATCCTGCCTGTACTTCGATAAAGTGAGACACTTTGGATAGCATGAAACAGTAATTGCTTTTTTAGTGTTACATGTTTAAAGATCAAGAAGAGATACAGAAGGGAGAGTCTTATCCAGTTTTCTTATTTTAGCTATATGCATCCAGTCAATCCAGTGGGACTATACAGTGAGCTTATTAAAGAAGTAATTTTGCATCTACTGGCTGCTAATCTGGAAACAAACAAAAAATAGGGGGAATGATAGTGCTCCAAAGCAGGAATTAGCTCAGGTTAACAAGTTCTTGCAGTACCTGCTTTGTTGGGTAAATGAGAGCATCACATATTTTAAGGATTAAGAAAAAACTAGTAGCAGAAGGACAAATATAGATCCATCCAATGCTAACCCTGCCAGTACTTTTCCCTTCTTTTTTACTCCTGAAATGCACTGGGATCAGTATTAATTTCATGGCCAATTTTAAAAGCAAGAATCAAATCATTTCTCCTCAGAAACTCGTTGAGAATAAACACACTTAACATAATAATACTCAGGTAATGTTGCATAAAAAAGAGTTGAAACATTGGTTTAGACTGACACAGATTGAAGTTCTAGCTCTGGTATTTGTCCTCTATATGACCTTGTTGGGGTATCTCTGATTTCTATCTGCAAAAATATGAATGAGAGGGTTGCTGCGAGGTTTAAACATCATTCCAGCTATAAAAGAGGCACAGCATAAACTGTGACATGGAATCCCTGACTTGGGACCAGATCCTGGTATGGCTTACTAAGTAGGTGATTGGTCGAATTACGTAACCTCTGAGCTGTAGAATTCAATGAGCCTCTAGAACAGGTGTCAGCAAACTTTCCCTTAAAGGATCAGATAGCACATATTTTCGTCTTTTGTAGGCTATGTGGGCCCTGTCATGTCTGCTGAACTCTGCTTCTGGCAAGAAAGCAGTCATCAACCACATCTAAGGGAATCAATATGGCTGTGCTCCAATAGAATTTTACTCACAAACCATGTGGTGCTTCAAATTTTGTCCACGGGCCCTAATTTTCTGACTCCTACTCTAGTAGATGATCAATCAATGATCAAATTCGAGCAAGAAATACAAGCTTTTAAATTAATGTGATCAATAAACAATGAGAGAGAACATGAAGGGACTGAAGATTTCAATTCTCCTCTGGATTTCCACAAGGTTTCCAGCAGTTGTTCCATGTTAGATTTCTACACAGTTCTATCAATAGTAGTACTGCAATTCACTGCCTACCAACAAAACACCTTAAAAATTTTGTAATTTCTGTCAAAAACGAAATACAAAAGTACAGCAACAACAAAGGCAAAAAGACAAGCTCCCCAAACCAGCAAATCTAAATATTTTTACTATAGGAATCAAACAGGGAAGGTCAAAATGACAATGGGAATTGGCTATACTCCCCCAAATACTTCAAAACAGGGAGAAATCATCTATTATCTACAAAGTTATTCGAGATAAAAGGAAGTGTGATATCACAACGAGAACATCCAGTGTCTTACTCACCTTCCTCATCATGGAAGCACAACACCCAGCACCCACTTAGTGAGGTTTCCTTGGGCTCACAGCTTTGAGAGGTGTCAGTCCGTGGCCGACTGGCTCCAAGGCCAACCAAGCATGGTGGAAGAGTCTACCGAAAGAAAGTTGCTCACATCATGGTAACCAGGAAGCAGCGAAAGCAAAGGGAGGAGCCAGGGACGAAGATAAACCCTTCCTAGTCACACCCTGAAGTGATCCACCACCAATAAGATCCCCCCTCCTAACAGCACACTTAGCCTCTGAACTTGCTGTGGAATTCCACCCAGGAGTACAGTGCCCCCATGACCCAGCCATCTTTCTAAAGCTTCACCTCTCAGCACAAGAGAGTTTGGGGAGATTCTTGATCTAAACCATAACATCTGACAACACAGAAAGACTTCACTAAACTTGTAAGCAGTGTGAAGAGACAACAAAAGAAATCCAAGCGTTTGTAAAGAATAGGACTCATAGAGCATGGATGGATGGATTTAGAAAACAAAACCCAGGGCTAAAATAATAGCAGCCTGTGATAATGGAAAAATAAATGGTACACTGAAAGTATAGAAGAAGATTCAACTTAAGTATAATAGGGGAATTGAAGTAAATAGTTAAAGCCCGATGGGAGAACATTATGTATAGACCCTTCCTGGTTAGCAACTCAGCATTTGTTTTATTGGTATGATGGGACCATGAGAAGGAAAACTACATGCTAAGAATATCAAAGCAGAAGAGTAGGAGGAACCTCTTGCAGTCTGATGAGAAAGAAAACAAATAATGAAGCATGGTGATGGCTGTGAAGGAGAAGACACTCTGGAAACGTAAGACAGGGGACCAGAGGGGGCTGCAATTTGCTGAGTAGGAGTTAGCTAGGTGAAAGGACAGTTGTAAAGAGTGTGGTGAGAAGAAAGAGCTACTCATTTGACTGCTTGGATGAGTGAAAGGACTCATCCAAGTCATGGTGTGACTGAGGACAGAGTAACAATGGGGGGAATGTAAGGTGGACCTTTAAAATGATGAGAATATACATTGATAGGCAGAGGCCAAACTAGGCAGGGTTGAGTGGACCATGATAAAGCTTTTGGACTTCATCTTGAGGCAAATGGAGACCCTGTGAAGGGTTTGAGCAAGAGCCTCGTCTGATTAAGGGAGGGTTTCAGAAGACACTGTGGCTACAGTGTGAAGAATGGTTTGGAGATGTTAGTTAGGGTTCTATCACACAGTCCAGATGTGACAGAACAGTGGTCATGCAGGATTGCTGGCACAGACGATGAGGAAAAGTGGGTGGATTTGGAAAGTATTTAGAGGATGCAATTAACATAATATTGTTAGACTGGCTTATGGGGAGAGAAGGGTAGAGCAAAGAGCAGGTATGAAGAGCAAGACAGTCTGGGAGAAAATGAGAAGATAGATGGCTGTGTCACTTGAACTAAGGAGAAGGAGCAGTTATCCTGTGAGGTCAAGATGATTCTC
>PVLD010014654.1:0-51538 GCA_004027595.1 Dinomys branickii | reverse complement strand
TGCTATAAACATGGGTGCACATATATCAGAGTGATATGATGTTTTTAGATCTTCTGGGAAAATACCCAGAAGAGGAATAGCTGGTTTAAATGGAACCTCTAGACCTAATTTGCGGAGAAATCTCCAAACGGCTCTCCACAGTGGTTGCACCAGTCTGCATTCCCACCAGCAGTGTAATAGAGTCCCTATTTCTCCACAAGGGCTATTGATTTTTGAGTGTTGGCTTTGTATCCAGCTATGCTACTGAAGTTTTCACTACGTACTAAACTAAAATCAAAACAGATGAAAGAGTTGGTGGTGTGTAGTCTCGTGCAACCACTGTGGAAATCAGTGTGGAGATTCCTCAAAAAACTAGGATTAATGGTCCCATTTGACCCAGCTATTCCCCTTCTGGGTATCTTCCTGACAGAATTGAAAGCATCATACCACAGCGATATCTGCATACCCCTGTTTATGGTGGCACCATTTGCAATAGCTAAATCTTGGAAACAGCTCGCATGTCCATCAACCAATGACTGGATAAAAAAAGACGTGATTTTAAAAAATAATAACAAATATTAGTCATAAAGAAAGATAAAATTGAGACACTTATAGATAAATGGATGGACTTTGAGACCATAATCATAAGTGAAATATATCAGGCACACGTGTGAATATTGCATCATCTCTTTGGTGTGAGAAACCGAAAATGTAAATAAGAACATGAATGTACAATAGATATTGTAAAATAGGAAACTGTTCAAAAGGAAAAGGGAAATAGGGACGGGGAGAGGAAAGGAAGAAAAGGAAAGAAAAAAGGAGAAAAGGGTAAAATGAAAACTCACCTTTGTGAATGGGTAGGGGAAAGGAGTTTGGAAAGGGGCGGGAATGGGAGGAAGAAGAGGCGTTGGAGACCACTACAAAGTGGCTCGGAGCTGGATTTCATATTAACCAATTGGCTTTCTGGGTTTACTTGTGAGCTGTCTGAAGCTCAGGCACCTTGTCTGGGGATGGGCAGTGGACTCATAGTAAGTAAACCTCTATGAGTCCCTGGTCACCGTGAGGCCTGTATTTACCTCTAAAGCTGTGACACCTCAAAGGACAAGATAAGGCCACAGCTGAGGACCTTTGGCTCCAGCCCCAATTAACTACAAGGAGCCTGCAGGTGCAGGTTCTGCACTCCTTCAGTATGTGCCAGCCTAAGGATAAGGCGGTTCTCCTGATTGACATAACTTACTACTTGGGAGAATTCTCCCAAGGTCCTGTGAGATTCCCACTTTTTCTTGAGTATCCCCCTCCTTTGTTTGAAAATCAAATAAATCCGGGCCGCCCAGGGAAGTCTTGGTCTAAACTCAGAGAATATTGAAGCTGTAAGAGAGTCAGTCCCTCCTGGAGCCCTGAAATCGTTTCTGTGGTCTCATTTATTTAAGCCTTTGCTGTCCATTCATTTCGGAGACTGTGGGCCTGATCAGCTTGCAGTAACTTAGGGCTAATTAACCTGATATTCGATAAGAGGAGTGAAGATATGCCATGTGCAGACACAAAGCCCCTATAACGAATGTGGCCACTGTACATACCTAAACTGTACCAATACACTTAAAGAAATTAAAAAAGTGGGCCAAGGATATCAGTGTTAAAATCTGATGGAAGATAAAATAGCTAATACTCTTGAAGATACAGGCTCAGGCAAAGAATTTTTGAGCAGAACCACACCTGCACAAGATACAGCATTAAGAATCATGAAATGGGATCTTGTCAAATTAAAAAAAACTTCTCCACAGCAAAGGAAACACAAGCTGGCAAGAACATCTGCAGAATGGGAGGCGAGAATTCTACCGCGCAACCCTCGTGTAATTCCTCGGACAGAGGACTAGTGTCTAGAATATATAAAAAACTTAGAAAGATACCCCCCCGATAAGACTCAGTCAAAAAAGGGGAAAGTGAAATCAATAGACCCTTTTCAGAAGTACACCTGGCCTATAAGTACATGAAAAATTTTCAGCATCTCTCACCTTACTGAAATATTGATTTAAACAACATTGAGAACCTATATTCAGAAAGAATGGGTATCATTAAGAAATCAAAGAAAAATAAATGGTGGTGAGGCTGTGTGGAATAAAAGGAACACTTTCACAGTGTTGTTATGAATATAAATGGACTATGCAGATTACTATGGTGATTTCCCCAAAAATTAAAAACAGAAGCTCTACTTGACCCAGCTATTCCCCATCTGGGTATCTTCCCAAAAGAGTTGAAAATATAGTACAGTGATATATTCATACTGAAGCTCATAGCTAGCCGCACAATTCATAATAGCTAAGTCTTGGAAATGGTCTGTTATTCATTCAGGAACAGATGGATCAATAGATGAATGGATAATAAAATGTGGTGTTCACACACAACTGAGTGTTGTTTTGGCACAGAGAATGATAAACTTCCGTCATTTGAGGACGACAGAAGAACCTCCGGACCACAATATCGTGATAGAAATCAGGCACACAAGATGAAGTGCTCATGGTTTCTTATATTAGAAACCCAAAGCATAAGCAAGGCCAAGATTTTAAGACAGATAATGAAAAGTATGGAGAACTTTTCCAAAGCCTGAGGAGACAAAGGAAATGCAGAAGGGGAAGGGAATGAAAAATAAGACAAGTTAGGTTCACAGATTCACTCTCTAGGAATGTAAACAATATGCACTGCAAACATGCACCAGTAATAAAAATGTAGCAAAATAGCACAAAATAAAATGTGGGTAGATTTCACTCGGTGGGAGAACATCCCTGCATTGACTCCAATAAAACAAAAGCAAAAGCAAAAACCCTAATCAATTAAAAGTGTGGTGCAGAGTACAGAATGTGGTTTTCCAAATGGGCAGTTGATCTAGGTAAAGCAATTGGATTGCTCTGTGCAGAAATGAAGAAGTTTGCCTTTGCTCTTCTTTAAAGTTGTGTTCTCATTTCAAGGATTGATGGGGACACAAAGCAAAGGTGGAGAATTTGTTCATGAAATACACTCTTACCTGTGTCATTAGTGATCTCATTTTCTGAGCAAGGGATACAATCAAAACAACAGGAAACCTTTCCCTCCTGAGGGGATTTCCTCAACCCAGGACGACAGCTCTCAGTGCATACGGAGCTAGGAGTCTGAGAAAAATCAGATATGTGTCTAACTTCTTAGAGTTTTACTTAACCCTTCACAACTAGAGTGATTACATATATCTGTATCTGTATCTACCAGATTATTTGATTGAATGATATATTGATTTAGTGACCAGAAATACATGAATATTTAACAATTATGGTTAATAAGTGTGATTTTCCCATTCATAAGAAGAGTGGGGAAAAAAGAAGAGTGGGAAATAACATTTTTTGCATTAAACGTTGAGTTGCGTGTCTATATGTAATTATTTCCGTACCACGGTGAAGGTACCGAGCCCACTGCCAGGTTTTGTGTATGTACATTTACTGAAGCGCACTGTCACCGGCTCCCTCATACCTCTGTAACTGCCATGGCCCACCGTATCATCTCCTCAGATAAAGTCAAGGGCGTAGGTGCAACGTGGGGGGAGAACTCCCCTACTTTCACCCAGAGTCTAAGGCCTTCTGGGAAATTCCAGTAGTTGAGGATGTCATATTTTGCACCCAATTCTTTCTTTTCCAAAGTCACTTGGTCTCCAGCAGGATTGTTAAACTGGATGTTCTTCAGAAAGGTGTGCAGCTGGAAAAGATGCATTATCTTCTGATGAAGTGGTTCTCAGAGAGAAGACAGAAAATGTGACTGTAAGAGCGGTCACAAGCGCCTCTAACCCTTGTTTCCTGATGGAATTTTACACAGGCACCCGATGAAACTGGACAAATAGAAGCCTGTGGGAAACTAAAACATATGGTTCCTAAAATGTCAGTTGTTTTCAAGAGATTTCATTCAAGCCCATCGAAACAGACAGTGTAGATGGGTGTTAGACAAAACTCAACCTGCAAAATCATCCTATTATTACCAAGAGTGGTTGGAGAATTAAATGTGAAAATTTATCTATTGTATCTACTGTAGAGGTTTTCACACTCTAGGCGGAGAAAGAAATATTTTTCCTGTCTTCTTAAAAAACTTAACGGGCAGTTTTTACATTTTTAAAACTAACAATGGGCGGGCAGTACTACACTGACATGGTTTAAAACCAGTGTATTGATCTTGACTCATTTTTATTTACTCCTTACCAGTGGCTCCTTGTTCTCAAGGACCATTTTTCTTTTTATATTTTGGAGACTTTGTCTTGCAATGTAGTTCAGGCTAGCTCTGAACTTACTATGTAGTCTAGGCTGGCTTGAAACTCAAGGCAATCCTCCTGCCTCAGCCTCCTGAGTGGTGTATTACAGGTATATACCACCATACTTGTCTCTTGATGACCATTTCTACAGAGGATAATGTTTACCTTAGCAATGAAACTAGATTAAATTCCACTATAACCAATTAGAGGCAGCTATGCTTGTGGGACATTTGCAAGACATGCACTTGGAATTCAACGTACTAGGAAATGCGGGGGCAGTGAACAAAGACCCGAACACAGGAAGGCAGCCTGAAGGAGAACCTCACTAGATGAATTTACACATTTAGAAAGGGAAACTGGGCCATCCTGTGGTGAAAGTGCCATCTTGGAAGAGACCCCTGGGAGAAGCTGACTCTGCAGCAGCAGCCGGGCTGCTGGGCCTGGGCCTGGCCTGGCAAAGTCCTGCAGAGCCTGCTGCTCCCCCTTCATTCTCACTGGCGGGGGGAGCCAGGAAAGCACAGCGTGTGAAGAACAGGGCACCAGAGAAACTGCAAGCCACACAGGAGAGCTTGACTGTGGTAGGACAAGTGGGTCCTTATGGAAGAATCAAGGTGTGGTCCTGATTAGGGACCCAGAAGCAGACTGGGGGAAGCCTTGGCTCAGTGAGCTGCAGATTCAGGGCAAGTGTGACTGGGGTGATCTGGGGGAGGAGAAAAACATTCCCTCACTGTGTTCCCAAACCCCAAGCATTCTATGCCTGCAGGATGTCCTGCCTGCTGGCAGACACTCAGACGCAGCAGAACTTGGTGCCCGCGCGGGAAACCTTCCACCACCAGCCAAAGCTACTGAGCTCTGAAAGGCACGGGCCCCACTGGACAGTGATGGATAGAATGGACAGTGATGCTTTGTGAGCTTTCACTTTACAGTCAGGAACAAGACAAGGATGTCCACTGTCACCACTCCTGTTCAACCTAGTTCTGGAAGCATTAGCCAGAGCAATTAGACAAGAAAGAGAAATAAAATGAATAAGGACAGGAAAGGAAGAAGTGAAAGTATCACTATTTGCACATGACATGATACACTACATGGAGGACCCCAAAACTCCACCGGAAGACTCCTTGAATTAATCAATAAATTCAGTAGTGTAGCTGGATACAAAGTCAGCACTCAAAAATCAATAGCATTCCTACACACAAACAACAAACAGAGAGAGAGAAATTGAGGAAACCATACCTTTCACAATAGCAACAAATAAATTGAAATATTTAGGAATCAACCTAACAAAAGAAGTAAAAGATCTATTCAATGAAAACTACAGTGCTCTGAAAAAAGAGATCAAAGAGGACTTCAATAAATGGAAAAATATTCCTTACTCATGGATAGGAAGAACCAACATTATAAAAATGGCCATAGTACCATAATTATTGTACAGATTCAATGCAATTCCCATTAAATTACCATTAGCATACCTCACAGATCTAGAGAAAACTTTCTTAAAATTCATCTGGAACTGGAAGAGACCCAGAATTGCAAAAGCAATCCTGGGCAACAAAGAGAAGTCAGGTGGAATCACAATCCCTGACCTGAAATTATACTACAAAGCTACTGTAATAAAATTAATCTGGTACTGGATAAAAAGCAGACCTGAGGATCAGTGGAACAGTCTGGAAGATGCAGCCACAACCACAAACACACTTAGCCACCTAATCTTTGACAAAGGGACCAAACAAGCTCACTGGAAGAAAGATAGCTTCTTTAATAAATGGTGCTGGAGACATTGGCTTGCCACTTGCCAAAGACTGAAAATAGACTCAAGCCAATCACCATGCACCAAACTCAAGTCGAAATGGATCACAGATCTCAATATTAAAACAGAAACACTAAATCTACTGGAAGAGAAAGTAGGTAAAAACCTTGAAGACATAGGGATAGGCAGAGAGTTCATGAACAAAAACCAAACTGCATAGGAAATACTTCAAAGAATCAACAACTGGGATCTCATCTTACTTAAAAGGTTTTGCACATCTAAAGAAATCACCAGCAGGGTAAAACAAAAACCCACTAATTGGGAAAAAATTTTCGCTGACTGTCCGTCTGACAAAGGTCTTCTATCTACAATATATAAAGAATTAAAAAACATCAACCTCTCCAAACTCAAAGACCTAATCCTAAAACGGGCATCTGAGAGAATACACACTTCATAGATAAAGAAATACAAATGGCAAATAAATACATGAGAAAATGTTGAACATCATTAGTTATTCAAGAAATGCAAATTAAAAAGTTTGAGATTTCACCTCACCCCAGTAAGAATGGCTAGCATTAAGAAATCATCCAATAACAAATGCTTGTGAGGGTGTGGAGAAATAGGAACTCTTCACCACTGCTGGTGGGAATGCAGACTGGTGAAACCACTGTGGAAATCAGTTTGGAGATTCTTCAGCAAACTAGGCCTAGTGGTCCCATTCAATCCAGCTATTTCCCTTCTGGATATTTTCCCAGAAGATCTGAAAACATCATATCACAGCAATATATATGTACCCATGTTTATAGCAGTGCAATTTGTAATTGCTAAATCGTGGAAGCAACCCAAGTGTTCATCCATTGAGGACTGGATAAAAAACATTGTGACATTTTTATATAATGGAATATTACTCAGCTATAAAGAAATATAAACTTGAGGCTTTTATAGGTAAATGGTCATAACTAGAGACTATACTCATAAGTGAAATATATCAGATGTGCATGTGTAAGCAATGTATTGTATCACCAGTATTAAGAACCTGAAAGATTGAGTGAAAAATTAGGAGGTATGATAAACATTGTGAAACAAAAGGACACTGCTCAAAAGTAAAGAGAAACTGGGATGGGGGAAAAGAGGAAAGGAAGAAAGGGGTAATTATGTGTGGATGTATATGCAGGATGGCTAATGTAGTTGTACTGCTGACTTCTATCACTTTATTGAAAGGAACAGTTAATGACTAATTATTTGATCAATTTTGCATGTCTGTATTTGTTCTCCTGACTGCATTTTGAAGTTATCAATATGTAATACAAGAACTATTGTTAATTCCCTGTCACCTTGTCTGTAATTCAATATTGCTTGTACTATTCTTGTGCTACCTTGTAAATGGCTGTCTGTTTGTTAATATGTTTTTGTTCTTTTAGTTTTAAAATAATAAAAAACAATAGCATTTGTGTACACCAATAATAAACTGAGTGGGAAAAAATTATGAAAATAATGGTATTCACAGTAGACTGAAAAATTTAAAAGGTAGTAATTAAGCTAACAGGATGTGAAAGACGTCTACAAAGAAAACTATTATTCTGATCAAGGAGATTGAAGAGGATATCAGAAAATGGAAAGACATCCCTTGTTCCTGCATAGGCAGAACAAATATTGTCTAAATGGCCATACTTCCAAAAATATTATACAGATTCAATGGACTCCCAATCAAAATATCAATCAAAACTGGACTTGGTCTTTTTATTTTAGGCTATATAATTTGTTTGAGTTCTTTATGTATGCTAGATATTAGTCCTCTGTCTAAGGAATAGCTGGCAAAAATTTTCACATGTATGTAGGTTGCCTCATCGCTCTACTAAGTGATTCCTTACTGGTGCCGAAGCTTTTTAATTTCATTTAGTCTCATTTGTTGATTCTTGCTGTTATTTCTTATGCAACACAATTCTTCGCCTACACTTGTGACTTTAAGAGTTTTACCTATTTTGCAATGCAATCCCAATCAAAATATCAGAGCTAGAGAAAAAAAATCTTAAAATTCATATAAGCTAGAAGAGGCTCACAGCAAGAGAAGCAATCCTAGGCAACAAGGGCAAAGCAGGCGGCACCACAATACCTGACTTCAGGCTGAACTACAGAGGACGCTGGTAGACAGGGAAGGACACTGCACAGAACACATGTGCTCAGTCGGACAGAACAAGAGACATGGAAATGTCCTCGGGTACAATCAGCTGTTTGATCTTTGACAAAGGACTCAAAAATGTATGTTGGAGTAAAGATAGTTTATTTAACAAATGGAGCCTGGAAAATGATCTGTTTGAAGAAGGTTGAAGCTAAACTCATATTTCTCACTAAATTAAAATAAAAACACAAAAGATGCAAATTAAAACAGAAACATTGAACATACTAAAGATAAAGTAGGTAAAAAGCTTCGGCACCAGTAAGGAATCACTTAGTAGAGCGATGAGGCAACCTACATACATGTGAAAATTTTTGCCAGCTATTCCTTAGACAGAGGACTAATATCTAGCATACATAAAGAATTCAAACAAATTATAGAGCTTTAATAAAAAGACCAAGTCCAGAAATAGTCAAGTGAAATAAACAGACACTTCTCAGAAGACAAAATACAAATGGCCAACAAACATGAGAAAACGTTCCACATTTTTGACCGTGTAAGAAATGCAATTAAAATAACACTAGGATTTAACCTTACAGTAGGAAGAATGATAATCATCCCTAGCAGGGAGATTTTTTTTTGAGACAGGGTCTTTCTGTGTAGTTCAGACTGGTCTTGTGCTCACTATGTAGCCCAGGCTGGCCTCAAACTCAGTGATCCTCCTGCCTCAGCCTTCTAAGTGCTAAGATTATAGGCATGTGACACCACACCTGGCTAAGGAAATCTTTTTGAATGGATGTGAAACAAAAGATGGAAGGAGGGGGAAGGAGAGAAGGAAAGGAAAGGGGTGGAAAAAGAGAGCAAAGATTGAGGAAAAAATAAAAACTTTCTCAAACAGCAAGGGAACAGAGAGATTGAAGGATCACAGAGGGAGAGGTAGGGAACCAAAAATTGTGATGTATTATGTACATGTACCTGACGGAGACCACTATGAAGCAGACCTGAGCAGGATTTAAGTTAATTAATTGGCTTTTCATGTTCACTTGTGAATCTGTCTAAGGCCTAGCTCCTTGTCTGGAAATGCTGGACTCATAGTAAGTGAACCTCTGTCACTAGTCCCTACTAAGGCCTCTAATGGTGGAAGAAGCTGGAAAGCCTCAAAGGGTAAGACAAGATCACAGCCAAGGAACCTGGATCTGATCTCAACTAGCAAAAGGCTATAGCCTTAGGCATCTCACTCCTGGGTGGATTAACTTAATACCTTACTTAGAGAAGTCCTTCAGTGATTCCACCCTTCTTGAGTACTTCCTTCCCTTCTGATAACCAAATAAATATGGGCCACCCAGAGAAGGTCTTGGTATTAGCCCTTATAGAATCTCAAATTCTGTGAAAGGGCTTTGATCCTCCTGGAGTTCTGAAATCATTCCATTTGCCTCTTTTTATTTAGCCTTTGCCATATACTCATTCAGGAGATTGTGGACCTGATTAACCTGCGATAACTAAGGGAAATAATTAACCCAATATGTACCAACTCCACAAGTCATATGTAATCATAGTGAACTGAAAACATGTACTAATAAAAATGTGAAACTAATGCAAAATTGCTTGTAATTTTGAGAGAGGATTGTAAAGTGCTTGTTTGCAGCATATATGGAACCTGTTAAGAAAAGACCTTGATGACAGTGCATGTCATCCACCGAAAGGGACATTACCTGCCAGGGGGAAAGAGCCATTGCTTCCCCATTCCCCACGGGCTGCTTTTGTACTTGTTGCAGGAGCATCTCTTGGAGGGCGTGGGCCACAGCGTACACAGCGTTGTATATGTTGTGACTGGCGTCACTTAAGGTCGGATCAAAACGATTCACAGGCAGCTGAGCCAAAGAAGCATTGGGTGCACAGTTCTCCAACACACAGCCAGAATCAGACAACGAGCAGTGGAAGTGCCAGTACCAAAACTGCTGTAAGAAAATGTCTTCTGGGTAACTGGAGGGATTCACTGTCTGGATAAAATTTTTAAAACCAGGAATCTCCTCATGGTGACTTGAAAAAATTAGAGTTCCATGGAATGAGTCAAGAATGAAATTGTTCCCAGTCATGTCAGCGTGCCATTGTGAGTTTGTCACCCAGACTTTCCAGGTCACTAAGTGTAGCCCTAAATTATGTTGTACATCATTTATGCTCTCAGCGTCATAGTAAATGATAACTACATTTTCTGGAGATGTTTCCTTGATGATAAAATAATGTTTCTGTTGATTTAAATAGTATGATGCAGCAGCATTTGAGATCATTTTCACAAACGCCACACAGACTCTGTTTTTCTCCATCTCTGCTCTTACATCTGACAGAAATTGAAGCCCTTTGGGACCTTCTGTGATGACCAGGCCCACCCAGGTCCAGCTGAAATGAAGCATCAAGGAGACCATGCCGAGGGCCAGAGATGTGTCCTTAGGAGCCATTTGATAGAGGGAAGGAAACTGGCCATAGTCACTCAGGATTGGATCAAAAGAGCCAAAGGTCAGCTACAAAGAAAATGGAATCCATGTGAAGAGAGTCTACATAAATCGTGGTTACAAAGGGTTTTAAGGAGTACTTTTCATCTACATCTCACTTCTTGAGAGCTTTATTTTTTAAAACAATGGATCAGCTTCTGATTAGAAATTTCATTTGCCCTTCTCTCTGCTGAATGTGAAGAAAGTCTGAGTAATTCCTCAAGTATTCTGTACCTACTCTTTGAGATTCTATGCAGCAAGTGACACATAAACCCAGGCTCCTTCACTTCCCATGTTTAGGAACCTGAAATAAGCGAGAGAGGAGATAGGACTTCCCCTCACCCGGCCCCTGCCCTCACCTGTGGGAACTTGTAGAGCTTCAGCAGTGGTCCACTCTGAGAAGCTGTTACTGCTGATGTTCCTGTTAATAGTGCTATAGACTTGCTCTCTTGCTCACAAATGTAGTTTGGGATCTCATCCTGTCCTGTGTGCAAAATGAGGATATTCTTCAATATATTCCCATGACTGTGCAGGGAATTGTGGGACTCATAGCCCAGAGATATGTTGGGTAAAAGATGAGGGTTCCTGTTGATCTCTTCAATGGCAAAAATGAAGGCTAGCACATTTTGGTAGTTTTGGGGCATAAGCCTGCAGAAAGAGCACAGAGATTCTTATTGAACAGACCCAGTCCTTGATCCCCTCAGATTCAGAACAACACCATTATGAACCGAATGCTTGGGCCCCTCTCCAAATTCATATGTGAAAACCCTAAATATGAATGTGGTGGCATTAGAAGGTTGATCTATGGAAGGCAGGTTTTGGTGAGGTCACAATGGTGAAAATCTTATGAGTGAGGTTACGAGACACTGGAAAGAGGTTTATTCCTCTTTCATATGAGGACATTGGCATGACTGTGACTCCTAAACTAGGAAGCGCATGCATTCTCTCTCTCTCTGTGTCTATCTTTTTGAGACAGTTTCACTGGGCAGCTCAGGCTGGCCTTGAACTCATTCTGTAGTCCATGCTGGCCTTGAATGCATAGTGATCCCCTGCCTCAGCCTCTCCAGTGCATGGATAGTAGGCGTGCACCACCACACCTGCCACAGTGGTTCTCTTGATCATCTCAGTTTCACAACTATTAAATGCAGACAATTGTTATTTAAGACATGCAGTTTTTGGCACGTTTTTATACAGCAGGTTGAATTAAACACTATCTGAAATCAAGATAAACACCCAGAAAATTAATCTGTTTTTGCAAAGTCTGACTCCTGTAAGGTTTTATGTCTCAAGTACATGTGCTGTGAAAATGAGCTCAGATTTTACATCTCAGTGGATAGCAAATCTTCAGCTCTGAAAGGCCCTTCCTAACTGTTGTCTGCATAGTGGAAAAGATTCCCATTTACAAATGAAACTGAAGAACAGAACAGCAGAGTATATTTAGGGTGTTTTGTGAATACTTATTTGTACTGAGAACTAAATTAGTTGCACATATTAATATATCATTAAATGTTTGATTTGCAGAAATTATGGTCACAAAAGTGGGAACATCAATGAAAAGAAAGAAAAATGCTAAATGAAGGCTGTGGGTCATTCAGAAAAGTGTGACATCTGTGGGACGATTATGTTCCAGTAGAAGAACGGCAAGTAATTCTCCTAAGCCTTTGCCTCAAAGTTGCACACCTGCCCACATCAAAATCCAGAAAACTCATAACATCTTCAGGGCTCCCGAGGAGAAGGGATATTTAAGAGGTGGGGGTGTTTGGAAGAACAATGGGGACTGGCTGAGGGGGAGCCTTAGGAAACAAAGTGGGAACCCTCAGATGGCAGAACAGCGAGGACGGCGGCTCAGCACCACCAGGACCAAGTGCCTAGAGCCCGGAGGACGATGACTTGGAGTGGGACCAGTGTGAGTGGAAGGCACGCAGGAACCTCCAAAGAACTGACAGAGAGAAGGAAAGTAGGATGAAGAGATACCAAAGAAATAGATCACACCACGAAGGAGAGGCCGCACAGTACTGCCAGTGGCAGCTGGCCAGCTGCCTGCTGGGAGGCAAAGTGAAACTAACAAGTTTTCTGCTTACGGAGAACCAGAGATCTACACTGGGGCTGGGAGTCTTCCGCACTTTGAGCCAGCAGGGAGGACATGAGGCCTATCTTCTGGAGCAGGCTTCCGTAGTCACCAGTTGCTCAAGTACACAGTCATGTGGGGCAGCAGCTTCTCTGCAGGCCATTGTAGGGAGGGGCTGGTGTTTGAACTTGGGTCCCAGAACCAGCGCTTGGCCGCTTCACACTGCCAGAAGTTGGAGAGCAGACTGAGGGGAGTTCCGCTGAGAGGTGAATGCAGACCTGGCTGTTATGGTCAGAGGCCAGGTTTGGCCCACGCTACATAGGACTGGAAGTTCACACTGACACCCATTGTAAGCAGTGCTCTGCGCCTAGCACCATTTTGTGTGCAGGCTGCCACTTTAGACTTCCAGCATGAACAAAGACACATCCTAGCCTGAGCTCCTCTCCTTCATCCTAGGCCGAGGAAAAGAGCCATGTGTTTAAAACAATAGAAATCTTTCTTTCACTATTGTTCATTTGATTGTATTTTTAAATTTTTATGTTTTAAAACTTTCTTCTCTCTGATTTTCCTTCTTCTGTACACCCCAACGCTTACACGTTCTTTTATTTTTTTCTTTTATGAGCGTGTCTGTGTATGCCCTTCTGTCCCTCTCGCCTGTGTTTCTCCAACCTAGTCTGCAGAGGGTAAGGGAACGCTCCATTGTCCCTTTACACGCCTCCTAGTTTTGCCTCTATCTCCTCCCCTGCCTTCCTCCTTCTGTGTTCTGTTCAATTTTTATCTTCTATTCCCTTTCCCTTTTTATTTGTCTCCCTTTAACTTTTCTCTAATATTTGCGTGAGTCACAGACTCTTTCCCGCCCTGACTTCTCACTGCCAATTGTGCACGCGGTTCTCACCGTAGTCATTCATCCCTAAGTATGTAACACGCCCCTTACCACCACCAGGGTCCTCCGCTGCCCCCCTCCCTCCTTCCCATGCCACAGAGCAGAGGACTTGGAAAAGGAGAAGCTCGCAGAGCCTTTGTGCGCTCTTCTCCTTTTTCCCCTTCTCTTTCCCCGCTGGCCCCCAGCCCTTTGGTTTAGAATTTCCCACACTTAGCTCTTTCACAGTTACACCCATCTGCACTAGTATTATTTCTCAATCCTCCCCACCCTAAACGTTTGGGTTTTCTGTATCTTACCCAGGTTGTTGTCCTCCATATCAGCAAGTTCTGATGACCACATAGCTTTCCTCAGTCACAGAGTAAATCCCTGTTCTCCCACAGCCCATCCTCCCCCCCAAATCCTCTGAAAGCTCTCAATACTAGTTCTTCAGCTCAACTACACGTACTCTATTAAAACTAGAAGATAGCACAGGTGGATTCACTAACATCCTTACAGAAATTATGGAAGAAAATTTTCCAGATATGAGGAAAGTTTAAAATACAAGTAAGCAATGCTTGTAGAACACCAAGCAATTATGATGAAAGGAGGAACTCGCCCCAGCACATCCTCATTAAATTCACAGATATACACAAAAAATTCCAGAATTTTAATGGCAGTCAAAGCTAAACAAAAGAATCACGTATAAAAGTAAACCAATTGGAATCACAGCGGACTTCTCAGCACAAACCCTGAAGGCTAGAAGAGCTTGGAGCAAAGTATTTCAAGCTCTAAGAGCAGATAACTTTCAATCCAGGTTAATTTACTCAGCAAAGCTGTCCTTCAAAATAGACGGAGAAATAAGGTAGTTCTATGAAAAGGATCAGCTCAGAAGTTATATGAGTAATACACCAGCTCTTGAGAAAATACTAAAGAATGTTCTTAACAGAAACAATATTTTGGATGAAAGTAAAAACACAGAGAAAAATAGTGAGGTAAAAATGAACAGCAAGAAAAACATGAGGAAAATAAAAACAAATGATAAACCAAAAGTTAAAGAAGGAAATGATAGTAGACAATCAGTATATCTCTGTAATAGATCTCCATGTTAATGGTCTCAGCTCGCCAATTAAAAGACACCAACTGGAAGACCGGATCAAAAAACAGAATTCAACAATCTGTTGCATCTAAGGAACTCACCTAAAAAGATATTCACAGGATAAAAATTAAAGGATGGAAAATAACATTTCATGTATCAAGACCTTGAAAACAAACAGGGGTGACAATTATAATGTCAGACATAGTAAATTTCAAGTGAAAAACTGATTAGAAGTGACAAAGAAGGTCACTGCTCACTACTTAAGGGAACAATCCAGGAAGAGAGAACATTGATAAACACATATGTACCAAATACTGGAGCACTTATCTTCATAAGACACAAAATGCTGAAAATAAAAGATCAAATAAACCTAACACAATCATAGAAGGGGATTTAAACACCCTAATTTTGCAAAGAGAGAGATCAACTAAACAATCACAACAACAATGAGCCAATAAAGAAATTTCAGAGTTGAACCGCACCCTTGAACATATGGATTTAATGGATAGCTAGGGTGAATATTTCACCCTCTACAACAGAGTATAGATTTTTTTAAATTAGAGAAACAGATTTAACGCCAGATATACAAATGTGTAAGAATTTACAAGGCTGGCTCACAGTGGCTGCTCCCAGAGTCGGGTGTGGAAGAGTGCAAAAGTGCTGTCTGCTCGCTGGAGATCCAAAGGGTCCAGCTGAAGGTCTGGAGCTCATTGTAGCATTCTGTGTGAGTTCAGGAGGCTGAAGAGTCTGCGCTGAAAGCCAGGAGATAATGTCCAAGGTGAAGGTGAAGATCAGAGCTCCTCTGAAGAAACAGAAGTGAGTCTTTCTCCTTCATTTCCCTTTTAGAACATGTAGGAAACACGCCTATCCAGGGTTGGTCTTCTGTCTTCAGTAAACCCCCTAAGCCACACCTACAACTATGATGGTCCAATTTAGTTAAGTGTTTATGACTGAAGTTGACACGGTGAACTGTCACACCTGGAAATATCACTCAGGCCCATGCTTTAAATCCACAGTTCAGAGCTGGGTGTGGTGGTGCATGCCTGCAATACAAGCACTTGAGAAACTGAAGTGGGGGATCACTGTAAATTTGAGGCAAGTTTGGGCTACATAATGAGTTCAAGGACAGCCTGAACTACATAGTAAAATATTGTCTCAAAAAAATCCACAATTCAGTCCTAAAACATTCATTTTCTGTCTACATATCTGCCCATTGCTGGGTGTGGTGGTACATGCCTGTAATACTGGCTCTCAGGAGGCTGAGACATGAGGATTTCCATGAGTTTGAGGCCAGCCTGGGCTATGTAAGTGAGTTCAAGGCCAGGCTGCACAACATAGTGAAATACTGTTTCTCAAAGAACCAAAATCTTCCCTTTATGTTCTCAATCATTTATTAAATAAATCACTAAACACTAAATTATTGTGTTCCTTTCACACCAGGGGAGAAAAAGGAAGGAGGATAGGCCCCATGTTGCATATAGGACAGTAGAACAAAGAGTTTAGAAAAAAGCACACAAGCAACCTCAGAATGAAATCCTGATTAATGTCATGCAATTGGCCAAAACCAACCTGTACCTTCCAGGATGGGCCCTCATCAACTTAAGTCAGTCCACAGGCGCCACCTTCCTAGCTAGCATGATTAATCCATGGAGAGTCCTGCAACCTCAACTAGAGTTGATGGTGCTACTTGTGGTAGTTAATTGTGGTGTCAACTTGAATAAGAAACACCTAGCAGATTCATGTAGGACATTCCTGCGTGCCTTTTGATGCTTGACTTCCTGCAGAGGGAAGACCCACCCTGGGTGTGGGTAGCAGGCTGGCGGGAAGAGAGGAAGTAATCTTTCAATGACAAAGTTCCCGACCAGAGGCTGGGAACAGGATGTGTCCATGTAACCTGATACAGAACAGATACAACCTGTCAGTTATGGCCAGTATGTGCAGACAGAAAAACCTCCAAAGGACCAGATCTGCAAAGACATAAAGGCAGCAACCAGTGACTTGGCTGCCCCTGCTGTCTTGCTGTTCTGTTTCTGCAGTGGTCTGTCCTGCATGTAGGATATATCTTTTCCTTTCTTATCTTTACTCTTTCCATTTCTTCCATTACATCTGTTTTTTAAATTTTTATTTTTAAAATTATATTTATTGGTACAATTTAGATATACATAATGATCATATTCATCACATCAAATTTATACCTGTATATGATATATCTTGATTCCTCTTTTTTTGCAATCCCCTCCCCTCCCTTCAATCCCTCTTACCTTGATGTACAAAGCCTTTCTTATTTTATCTTTCATCATTTTCTTTTCTTTTCCCTTCCTTTCTTCTCCCCTCACACCTCTTTAGTTCACCTTTCTTTTGAAACATCTCTTCCTATTTCACAATATCTGTTATACACTTTGGTCTTTATTTAACATTAAGGTTTCTCACACCAGAGAAACAAGGCAATATTTACACATGTGTGACTGATTTATTGTACTTAAGAGTAGAGTCTCAGGGTCAATCAATTTACCTAGAAATGTCTCAAGTTTATCCTTCTTTATGGCTGATATTTAAAAAAAGACACATCTTTTTTATCCATTCCTTGGGTGATGTGCATTTGGGTTGTTCCCGGGTTTAGCTATCATAAATTGTGCTGCTATAAATATGGGTGCACATACACAGCTGTGGTATAATGCTTTTAATTCCATACCAGAGGGAAATGGCTTGGTCGAAGGGACCTCTAATGCTAGTTTTTTGAGGAATCGCCACACTGATTTCCCCTGTGGTTACACCAGTCTATGCTCCCACAAGCAGTGGAGAAGGGTTCCTTTTTCCTCATAACCCCTCTCACATTTGCTATTGGTTGATTTCTTGATGATAGCCATTCTTCCTGGATGAGATGGCATCTCAGTGTTTTAATTTGCATCTCTTGAAGGACCAATGATGTTGAACACTTTTTCACATATTTAATTGTTGCCTTTTGTATTTTTCCTCTGAGACGTGTGTATTCATCTCAGATGCCCATTTTTGCGTTGGGTCTTTGAATTTGGGGTTTCTGATTTTTCTATCTTTATATGTTATATAATATTAATGAACATGAAAAGTTAAATAAGAACTACAACAATTGTGATGGGGGACCTTACTATGCCACTCTCACAATTAGATAGCTCAAGCAGACAAAAAAAAAATCAACAAAGAGATATCAGAATTGAAACAAACCTGTGAACGAATGGACTTTGTAGATGTCTATAGGATGTTCCACTCCACAACATGTGATATCACATTTTTCTCAGCTGTACATGGGACATTCTCCAAAATGGACTACATATTAACCCATAGAAAATGCTTAAGTAAATGCAAAAATTGGAATCATCCCATGCATATTACCAAACCATAGTGCAATAAAACTAGAAATCAGCAGCAAAAGAAACACAAAAACTACATAAACACAGGGAAATTAAGCAATACCCTCTTAAACAACCAATGGGTCACAGAGGAAATTAAAAAAATTAAACAATATCTACAGTTAAATGAAAATTCCAGTAGAACATTCTGGAATCTATAGGACACAATGGAAGCAGTTCTATGGGAGAAGTTTATAATGTTAAATTCTCACATCAAGAAAAGAGAATGAGCTAAAATAGACAATTTAACATTGAGTCTCAAGCCCCTAGAGAAGGAAGAACAGATCAAACCCAGATCTTACATGAAGGAGGGAATCATAACGATCCAAATGGAAATTAATGCAACTGAAACTTATAGAACAAGAGAGCCTCAATGAATCAAAGAGTCGGTTCTTTGAAAGGTTAAATAAAGTTAATAAACCTCTAGCCAACCTTATCAAAAAGAGGAAAGACAGGTCTCAAACTCAAGCAAGTGGGAATAAAAAGGGTGAAATTACAACAAATTCTGTGGAAATCCAGACCATTAATACCAACTTGAATAACCTGTACTCTAACAAGATGGAAAACACAGAAGAAATGGACAGATTCCTGGACACACATAAATGACCAAACTTGAATCAAGAAGATATAAAAATTCTAAATAACCTGATATCAGTCAATGAAATTGAAAATGTAATTAAAAACCTAACAACAAAGAAAAGCCCAGACCCTGATGGATTCACTGCTGAATCCTACAAGATATTTAGAGAAGATCTAATGCCGCTAATGCTCCAACTCTTTAATGAAATTGAAAGGGAAGCAATACTTTGAAAATCATTCCTGGAAGCAAGTATTACTCTGATACCTAAATCAGAGACAGACCCAACCAGAAAAGAAAACTACAGACCAATCTCCTTAATGCACACAGATGCAAAAATACTCAATGAGATACTGACAAACAGAATACAACAAATCATCAAGAAGATTATACATCTTGACTAAGTGGGATTCATCAGAGGAGTGCAGAGATGGTTCAACATACGCAAATCAATAAATGTAATACACCACACCCACAGAGCCAAAGACAAAAATCACATGATCATCTCCATAGATGTAGAAAAAGCACTGCACAGTGTTCAGCACCCATTCATGATAAAACCCTACAGAAAACTGGAATGGATGGCCTTAACCTCAATCTGATAAGAGCCATTTATGACAAACCAGCAATAAAATGCTAAATGGTTAAAAACTCAAAGCTAAATTGAACACTAAGTCAAGGATGCCCACTGTCACCCTTCCTGTCCAATATAGTTCTGGAAACATTAGCCAGAGCAATTAGATAAGAGAGGGAAATGAAAGGAGTAAGGATGGGAAAGGAAGAAGTGAGACTATCATTATTTGTGGATGATACGATACTCCAGATATGAGACCCCAAAACTCCAAAAGATTTGTAGATTTAATAACCAAATTCAGTAGTGTAGCTGGACACGAAATCAACACTCAAAATCAAAGCATTCCAAACTTACAGAGAGATATTAGGGAAACCACACTCTTCATAGTAATGATTTTTAGGAATGTTTTCTCTAATGCCATGAGGTATGCTAATAGTGTTTTGATTGGGATTGCTTTAAATCCGTATAACAGTTTTGGGAGTATGGACATTTTCACTATGTTGGTTCTTCCTATCCATGAGCAAGGAATATCTTTCCATTTTCTGATAGCCTCAATCTCCTTTTTTAGGGTACTGTAATTTGTTCTTTGTGTACAAAAATACTATGGATTTTTGAGAATTGATTTTGTGTCCTGCTACAGAAGAGACCTAGAATAGCAAAAACAATTCTTGGCAACAAAGGCAAGGCAGGGAACATTTCCTGACTTGAAATTATATTACAAAGCTACTGTGATAAAAACGCACAGCATCGGCAAAAGACCAAAACCAAAAACTGAAAAAACAAGCCAGACATGAGGATCAGTGGGACAGATTAGAAGATGCAGAAACAACTCCAAACACACTCAGCCACCTTATCCATGACGAAGGGCCCAGACACCTTCACCGGAAGAAAGACAGCCTCTTTAATAAATGGTGGTGAAAAAACTGGCTTCCCACATGCCAAAGACCAAAACTGGACTCATGCCCATCACCATGCACTAAACTAAATTCAAAATGGATGAAAGACCTAAATGTCAAAACAGGTACACTAAATCTGCTGGAAGTGAGAATATGCAGAACTCTTAAAGACGTAGATATAAACAAAGATTTCATGAACTAAACCTGGATTATACAGGAAGTAATACAAATAACCAATAACTAGGATTTAATCATTTAAAAGTGTTTTTGTGCAAAAATAAATCACCAACACAGTGAAAAGACAACCCACAGAGTGGGAAAAATTTTATCCAGTTATCCTTCATATGAAGGACTTATATTTAGAACACGTAAAGATCTGAAAAAAATTAGACCCCTCAAATTTAAAGACCCAATCCAAATGTTGGCATCTGAGGTGAATACATACTTATCAGATGAACAAATGCAAATGACAAATAAATATATGAAAAAAATGTGTCACTGGTTGTTAGGGAGATGCAAATTAAGACAACATTGGGAGGTTCCAGTTCACTCCAGAGAGAAATCAACCAATGACAAGTGCCGGAGGGGTTACAGGGGCAGAGGAGCCATTGTCCAGTGGTGACAGGAGTGTTCATCCCAGAAGAATTAGAAACGTCATCCCGCAGCAGTATATGCACATGCATGTTTATAGCAGCACAGCTTCTAATAAATCATGGAGACAACACAAATGCCCATTAACTGAGGAATGGATGTATTTTTTAATGCAATGGAATATTTGTTGGCCATTAAGAAGGATATGTTTGAAGCATATCTAAGTAATGGATTCAATTTGAGACCATACTTTTTTTTTTTTTTTTTGTCTTTTTGAGGCAGGTTTTCACTATGCAGTTCAGGCTGGCGTCAGACTTACCTTGTCACCCAGACTGGTCTCAAACTTGTAGCAATCCTCCTGCCTCAGCCTCCCAGGTGCTGGGATTGCAAGTGTGAGCCATCACATCTGACTTGAGACCATACTCTTAAGTGAAATAAATCAGGCCCAAATGTATAAACATTGCTTTGTCTTCCTGGTATAAGAAACTGAAAGAGTAAATAAGGACCAAAATGTACAGTAGATATTGTGAAATGGGAAGAAATTGTTCAAAGGAAAGAAGAACTAGGTTCTGGGAAGGGGGAAGGAAGGAATGGAAAAGGGAAAATTATTTAACAAAGTATAAATGGAAAGAAGCCTTTATAAAGAGGGCATGGAAGATGGTTGAAGGGAGGAGAGTTGAGAAAAATGGAGAAATCAAAGTGTACCGTGTACATGGATATGATCATTATGTCCGTCTAAAACGTACCAATAAACTTAACTATACGTAAAAGAGTTTTCTTCCAGAAATGAATAAAAGGAAATAAACCGGATACCGAAACTTAGACACCACATGGTATATGGACTTTGATTAAGGGACAGCACGATGGAAGAGGAAAAGAAAGGCTGAGCAGAAGGAAGCGAGGGGGCTCTCGTAGGTGGGACGGTGCCCGGGAGCCCAGCGGGGAGGGGAGAGGTAAGCAGGGGCCAAACGCACGCGGTAAATGTCAACATTATATGTCATACGCGTGAGCTACGGATAACGAGGGTGCAGGTGGTGGAAGCGGATTTAGAGGTGGAGGGAGGGGAGTGGGGGGGTTACGCAACACGTGTTCTGTGCATGTACAGAGCCACCACATCTGATTTAAAGTGACATTTTTGTGAACTGTTGTGGTATCTAATGCTGTCTATAGATGTACTATATATATACTATGTAGAGTATATTTTATATACTATAAACATGTACTAATCAATAAAGATAAAAATTAAAAATAAAATTATACTTTAGGTAATATCTTCTTTTTTGTGGAAAAATTATTTAAAGAAAACAGTCCTCCATATTTTCTGGAATGGAAGTGTCCCTTTGATTTTCTTCATTCATTCAAATGCTTACTTTCATTTGAAATAAAATGAATTTTTAAGTGAAATACACGAACTTACATTTGTATAGGAAGAAAGAGAAAGAGTCGGGAGGAGAGAGAGACTCAGTGTTCAAACTGTCGTCCCTTTCTTATAGTCGGTAAGTGAAAAGAGCGAGAGGAAGCGGGATTAGGCGAGAAGACCTTCCCAACCCCGGGTGTGCAGCCCATCATCTGGTCCAGAAGAAAAACTGTACGTGGCTTCCAGCAGTTTCATTGTTTCAGTAGGTCTGCACGGTGTTCTAATCCATTGTAAACTTTGAAAGAAGTTGTTTTGAGACAAGATCTCACTCTGTAGTCCAGTCTGGCCTCAAACCTCTGTCAATCCTTCTGCCTTAGAATCTCGAGTGCGGGGATTGCAGGCATGAGCCGCCACATCTGATTTGAAGTGAAATTTTGGTAAAATGTTGTGGTATCTAAGTAGATGGAACCAGGCATGGTGGTGCAAGACTGTAAACCCAGCACTCGGGAGGCTGAGGCAGGAGGATCATTGCAAGTTTGAGACCAGCCTGGGCTACAGAGTGAGCTCAAATTGAGCTGGAGTGCATACCAAGAACTTGTCTCAAAAAGATAAAAAAAAAAAAAAAAAAGAAAGAAAAGAAACAAAGAAAATAAATGGAAATGCAGAGAAAGTGTAATAGTTGTCTTAGAACTGTTAATCTGGCCTTCAGAAATACTTAAAACAAAATACCTGATGGATAGAACAAAATTTAAGCCTCTCAGGGTCAAAAATTTTAAAGTACGCCTAGATGATGTAGATCTGGAGAAAGGAAATAAACGAACACATATCAATCATGCCGTCTAATATTGGGCAATGAACAGGACATGGCTTTAGACTTTGCGATTGTTACAGCTGCTCTTTCACTGGAAAGTTTAAAGAAACTCAAGCTATATCACCCTACTGGCCTATTAACATTCAAGAGCATATTACCAGGTATAATTATTATGAAAGGAGAGTCATATGGATTACTGTATAGTGGCCTGGGCTAAATACGTTAGTAGCGTAAACCAGCGGACCGGAAACACCATTCTGTCACAGGACAGTCATCAAACGAAACGTCTACACGGGAATTATTTATGTCAACCCTGATGACCACGTATTTATGAATCATATACAATGTCTAGTAATAAATCTCAAAATTTCTGTTTTTAAAAAGTCTCCTAACATAAATTGAGTCAGATTCTTAACAACAAAATACGTTCTTAATTATAATTAGATACCGAAAAGTCTAAAAGATCTTTTGATCAATCACAGAACAAAATAGATTCCAGCAGAGGATTTTTCTGTCTGCCCGGAGATTGTTCACTATTGTTCTGTAGTTAATAAGCCATGAAATAAATATATAGCGACGTCACAAGGAGCAGAGGCACAGAAGGGAGGAGCAGGCATTACTGTCTCATAAAGGGTCTGATTGTTTACCTCAGAAACTCAAGCCCAATAAAACCCAAGTAAATGCGCAGTTGTCAAAGGCTTTGCAATATAAAATCAGTAACAAAGGATTTTAGGGAAGATGAGGCACTATAGCAGCAGATGAAGGAAAATTATACTGGAATCTTGAACAAAACCATGAAATTCTGTCAGGGAAGACAAGAGCATTGGAAGGAAAACTGTGTAGGTGGTAGCATTTGCTAAAGCTTTTCTTTTTGAAAATTTTAATTTATGGAAAAAAGTTAAAACAAAATTCATAACAAAATAATAGGACAATAACAATAGTTAATATATTACATGTTGTTATCTTTAAAGTAGCTGCTTAAGGTACAAGATATGGGCATGAAAATTTGCTAATTAATATTAGCCCGTACCTTCCTTTTTAATGAACTAAGAGACGTTAATGGTACAAGGGACTTGCATTTTCCCTTTTCCCTGCTGTCCTTTCCCCTTTCACGCTTCCTACTTCCTCTTCCTCTGGAACAATTCCTTTCGTCCCATTTCACAATATCTATTGTACATTTAGACTTTATTTACTCTTTCAGTTTCTCACATCAGGGAGGCAATATGATATTTACACACGTGAGTATGATTTATTTCACTTATCAGTGTGGTCTCAAGTTGCATCTATTTACCTGTAAGTCTCGAGTTTATCCTTCTATATGGCTGGGTAGTGCTCAATTGTATAAAAATACTGCATCTTTTTTACCTATTCCTCAGCTGACGGGCACTGGGCTTGTCTCCAAGATCTAGCTGTTGCGCATGGCGCTGCTATAAACATGGGGCACACACATCGCTGTGGTGGGATGTTTTTAATTCTTCTGGAAAAATATCCAGAAGGGGAATAGTTGGCTTGAGTGGGACCTATAGTCCTAGTTTACTGAGGAATCTGCACATTGGTTTCCACAGTGCTTGCACCTGTTTATGTTCCCACCAGCAGTGGAGAGATTGTCCTTTCCCCCCACAGCCCTCCCAGCACTTGTTATTGGTTGATTTCTTGATGACAGCCATTCTTTCTGGGGTGAGATAGAATCTCAGTTTTGTTTTAATGTGCATCTCTTGAGTGGCCAGTCACGTGGAACATTTTGAAATATTTGTTTGCTGTTTGTATTTCTTCATCTGAGAAGTGTGTATTCATCTCAGATGCCCATTTTTGGACTGAGTCTTTGAATATGAGGGGTCTGAGTTTTTTCAATTCTTTATGTGTACTAAGTAGAAGTCCTTTGTCTGAGGGACAATTGGCTAAAATTTTTTCTCACTCTGTGTTTTATCTTTTCACTCTGCTGGTGATTTCTCTTGCTGTGCAAAATCTTTTTATGAAACTTCTCTTAATGTTCGTACTGCTGTAATTAAAAATTGAAAGAAGATTTATACGGTGATGGCAAATTTACTTTAGTTGTTTGAAGCGTGAGAAATTCTAGAATTTCATGAAAATAATACAGAACAATCAGAGGATGCTACTTTACAGAAATAATTTACTGTCATATCCACATAATATTTTATACAACCTTGGAATTACATGGATACATCAACATCCAAAATAGAAAAAAATTACCCGTGTGATTTATATCTGTGTATATTTGTAAATGTGTAGCTATGCATTCCAAACTTGGAATTTTAACTCAGTAGATAAATATTAAATTACTTTTCAAATGATGACATAAACTGTTGTTACAGATAAGTTGACTTAATATGTCCATATTTAATCCAAAATAAATTCCAAACATTAGTGCACACATATCGCTGTGATATGATGTTTTCAGATCTTGTGGGAAAATACCCAGAAGGGGGATAGCTGGGTTGAATGGGACCTCTAGACCTAGTTTTCTGAGGAATCTCCAAACTGATTTCCACAGTGGTTTCACCAGTCTGCATTCCCACCAGCAGTGGAGAAGGGTTCCTATCTCTCCACAGCCTCGCCAGCATTTGTTATTGGATGATTTCTTAATGCTGGCCAAACTTACTGGGGTGAAGTGAAATCTCAGTGTTGTTTTAATTTGCATTTCTGGAATGACTAATGATTTTGAACATATTCTCATGTATTTATTTGCCATTTGTATTTCTTTATCTGAAGAGTGTGTGTTCATATCAGATGCCCATTTTTGGATTGGGTCTTTGAATTTTGGGGGCTGATGTTTTAAAATTCTTTATATGTTCTAGATAGGAGTCCTTCGTTTGAGGATTCCTATCCCTTTTTTTCCCCAATTTGTGGGTTTTCTTTTTACTCTGCTGGTGATTTCTTTAGATGTGCAAAAACTTTTCAGTAAGATGAGGTTTCAGTTGTTGATTCTTTGAAGTATTTCCTGTGCAGTTTGGCTTTTGTTCATGAACTCTCCGCCTGCTCCTGTGTCTGCAGTGCAGTTTATAGTAGCTAAACCATGGCAGCAACCCAAATGCCCATCCACTGCGGAATGGATAAAAAAGCTGTGATACTTTCACATAATGGAAAATTATTCAGCTATAAAGAAAGATAATCGTGAGGCTTTTATAGGAAAATGGACACAACTAGAGACCATACTCATAAGTGAAATAAACCAGACCCGGATGTGTAAACACCGTATTGTCTCACTAGGGTAAGAACCTGAAAGAGTGAATAACATCTAGGAGGTACAATAGACAGTGTGAAAGGGGAGGAAACTGCTCTAAAGAAAGAACAACTGGGGTGAGGGAAAAGAGGAAAGAAAGAGGGGGAACAATACATATGTACACACAGGAGAGCAGTTGTAGTACTGACTTCGATTGCTCTGTTGAAAGGAACGGTGAATATTTAAGTGTGTGATCAATCTTACCAGTCTATATTTGTTTTCTGAGTATCCAAATTGAAGATATCAGTATGTAATGCAACAACCACTGTTAATTTCCTGTCACCTTGTCTGAGACTCTGTATCACTTGTATTGTTTTTGTGAATTTTCTAAATGTATGTGTGTTTGTTAAGATGTCTTCGTTGTTTTATCATCAAAATAAAAAACAAAATAAATTCCATAGTGTCTAGTTTCTAAAGAATAATCAAAGTATTACAATTTGCACAGACATATTCATAAAATTATACAGTGTTTTGCATAATAAAGAGGAAAAATAAATGAGAAAAAATGATCATATTTGTCCATGACAGTTTATATATATATATATATATATATATATATATATATAATTAGTGCAAGAAAAAGTTCAGTAAACATTAAAAATTCTCTAGAAGATGTATTTTTTCTGAATTTTAACAACGTGACAAAAATCTAGAAAATGAAGTATTATTCAAATAATACATCAAATTATCATCTTTCCTTTTGTAAAACATGTAAATGTATCAGTGAGAGCATTTGCACGTATCAAGTCAGGTGCTTTTCTTTTAAAGTTAAAGGAAACAACACTCTGATGCTTGGCTGATAGAACTGTTCATTGTCTATATCTCCAGAGGGCTCAGTGACAACACAGACACATTCGAACTCAGCCATCCTGCCTGTCCAAACACACTCACATATATCTGTTCTGTATCAAGGAGGTATCTGCTATCCTCCTACGTATAAAAACATGAAAGTAGAAGCCACTAAGGAAATTTGGAACACATAAAAATTGGTGAGAGTTAAATTGTGCTAGTCTGACAAGACACTGTGGAAACCTGTCAATAATCAGGAAGATACTTATGTCTATAGAAATATATTTTGTGTGAGAAAAATAAAGGAGGTAGACAAAAAAGTAATCCTCCAATCACACTACCCTGTTAATCATGTGTAGAAACGTGCTTGCTGTTACGCAGAACGCCTTTAACCTCTGTGGCTGTGGTCTTACGCACAGGTGGGCCACAGGCTCCTCATTACAATTGCACTTTTCAACACAATGTTGCTGTAAAGAAAAATACATTATCTTCTTCTAAAGTCCTCTTCTCTTTCATTTTGCTTTCAGGAGGAATTGAAACATTTCCATGAGCATGGGAAGATTTCGTAGTGACCAGTCAGCTTGGATAAGCAGCCCTGGACAGCAAGGGCGCTCTTTAAGGCACAGGCAGGGCTTGCAGCACAGGGGTCTGCACAAAGGCCATGCCCACAGTGATGGTTCCCTGGCAGGTGAGGGCACAGCAGAGGCCAGAGCAAGAGCAGGCAGCTTCTCCTCCCCTCTCATGAAGAGAAATACCCATAAAATACCTTTAAAATTTGATCACATTTTGATATCTGGTCAGTTCCTCATCTTCTCCTGTTACCAGATGATGTCTGAATACCTGGCTTCCTTCAGCTGAGATACCCTCAGGATGATTTTGCCAAAATTTCTCACTAACCTGATGCCCCTTAGTAATAACCCATCTGCTCTTTGGCTGTAAGTTCTCGTTAGCTGTGCTGCAGTCTTCACAATCTACCTCAGTGCCTATTCCCCAAAGTAAAACTGCATTGCAGTGGTCTCTATACTGTGGGTTACACCCTGATAGACAAAATCTTTCTTACACTTTTCAACAAATGCCATGAGAAATTTTTTTCCTTAACACATTTTGAGAAGTGCAGAGTACACCTCCTTGATTTCACCCATTCAGACCCTTTCAGGCTTATTACTACTAAGAGAAGTAATTAGCAGCAACATCAGATTGAAGATTTTTATATTAAAGAAATAGTAACACAAAACACATTTTGGGCAAGTGTGGGAAAAGTCCAAGTGTCGTGTAAGCATGGCCTCCCGTGCTGGTGCTCCCTGCTGACCGGAAGGCTGAGGCAAAGTGACTGCTTCAGCCCAGGATGCTGCTGCAAACCTTGCACACGACAAGCCCTTGTCTCAAGAGTATTTAGACATTGGAACTTTACCCAGGAAGAAAAATGATAAGCAAATGTCTAATATGTAGGAGTGAATACCCCAATTTCTAACTCTACCAGCCCTGCCCTTCAATCTGGGCAGCTACCACAGCCAGCCCTTGTGGCTTTAGTCCCTGACAGAAATCATCATTAGTCGTCATTTTAGTGACATTCTCTATTTTCACAGGAGAACAAGTCATCTAGAATACTATGACACTTTTAAAATTCCTCTCATTTATTTTATTTTTAGCTACAGAACTGATATGATAAAAACAAAAACCAGAGAATGTGAGTGAGAAGCAGAATCCAGTTGGAAATTAAAATTTCAAACAATATGGATCCCTTGTTCTTGCATTAGCAGCCAGGGGTCATAGTGTCTCATGTACAGATTGTTTGAAAGTGTTCCTGCATGTCTAGTAGCAGTCTGCCGAAGCAGTACAGCATAAGTGTCAGTGAGGACATAAGGAATTTTATGCATAATAAAGGAAATATTAGACCCTGAACTTTATGAAAGTGATAATTTACATCAGCCTCATGGGACTGAACTCAATCCAATGGTTTCAGCTGAGCTTCTGATGGACATCACTTCCTGCCAGGCGGAGGCATCTCAGTAATGTGGAAGTGCATATATAACACAATAAAGCAGAAGATGCCATCTTCCTCCTTCAGTAGGTGAAAAGAGATTGGAAGGAAAATAAATTCTATCTGTTCTGTGAAGATTTGCATGGGAGGGACAGAATAGGAAAACAGGGACCACTGATCCACACACAGACACATGAGAGTCATCCGTTCTGCAGACACGGCAGAAAATGAATAAATGAAAAGGACACTTACTGCATGACAACAAATTCCTTGGTAGGCTTTATGACACTGGTACCAGAAAAGTATACACACAGAAAAAGGGAGAAAAAAGCCCCGATCACCACGTCTCCATCCTGGTGCACAGTGGTGGCCCTTGCGAAAAGGCAGTCTTCCTGACCTGCATAACACACGGAGAGAGGAAGCTGAAGAAGAAAGAAAATGAGAACCAAAGGGAACATCTTGTCTGTGCAATGTGAAGTCTGAGTGAAGGTGAACTTGCAGTGTCAGCCAGGTAAACACGGAATATCACACACATGTATGTGTTTTATCGTTTGGACTGGGTTGGATGCTGTAATGACTCTGATTTAATTCAGCCAAACATCTTCCATTCCCCTAGAGGAATTTTCCAACATTTTCTCCTTGAGCTCAGCCTCTGAGGTCTGGTGTCCAGGTAAAAAACAAAGGTTTGAAATTATTTTTGAGTACCATCTCCCCAGGCACCATTATTTCTTCCAAGTCCACTGATAGCAAGTTTCAAGGAGCCATCTCCTCTTGGGTCACATTTGTTCCAAGCCAGTGTCAATAAATCATTTGGATGGATGCCATATGGGATGATGCAAACAGCTTGCAACAGAGGATTCCATGTTAGCTGTTGAAGTGTACTGAAACGGTATGTGCTCCATAACATACATTTAGGAATAATGCCATTCGAAGCACACGATAGGAAGTTATATTCCTCCAACCCAGTGAACGTTCAATAAATAATATGTAAATAATAATATAAATTGCACGACAAAATGATAACATTCAATATAGTTGTTGACTTTATATTATAGTTAAAACATAATATTTTGAGGGTGCAATGTAATTATTTGATTAATATTTATAAATAAAGAGCCTATCTGCCTTTTAACATAAATGTTGTGAAATATACCCTGTGTGCACACACATATACACGCACACCCATCCACATCGACCACAGGCGAGACCACCACATTAATGTATGACCTGACATACTTGATATCTTCTCTACTTTTCACCAGAGGATTTTTATGAATTCAATTGTGTCTTTTTCAAAGCTATGTTAAAGCCTGAATCATTCAGTTGTGAATGTGACCTTATTTAAAAAGAGGGTCTTTACAGATTTAACCATATTAATGAAGGACCATTAAGAGAGCCCTCAGTGTGCTTTCACTGGTGTGATTAGAAAAAGAAGAAACCAGCACATGGTGATGGTGATGGAGGTTGGCGTGGGCCCTGCACCTCCAGGCACGCCAAGGATTGATGGTCACAGATCAGCAGAATGGCTCAAGAAGCAAAATCCAACGGTATGCTGTATACAAGAAGCATATAACGCCCCCAAAACTCAGGCTAAAGATCAAAGGACAGAAAAGAGTAGTTCGTGCAGTGGGAGCCCCCCTCAGAAAGTACAGCTATCCTACATTCTGACAAAGTGGGTTCCAAGCCAAACCCTATTAAAAGTGGCAAACAAGGTACTACACATTGATTAAGGAAACAATCTAACAGCAAGAAATAACTGTTAACACACATGTACTAAACAAGGGCACATCTAATTTTATAAGACAAATACTACTAGACACAAAAGTTCAGATAAATGTAAACACAGTCATAACGAGGGACCTCAAAACCTCACCGGCACAAATAGACAGTTTAATTAGGCAAAAACTGACCAACAAATATCAGAGTTGAACCAAACCTTTGAATAAATAGACTTAAGAGATATCTACAGAGTGTTCCACCAAACAAGATAATACACATTATACTCAGCAGCATATGGTTATTTCCACAAAACTGACCACATACTAGACAACAAAGCAGGCTTAAGCAAATTTTAGGGAACTGAAATTATACCACACACATTATCAGACCATAGCAAAATGAATTTAGAAATCAACAATGAAAGCAAACATAGAAGTTATGCAAACGTGAAAACTAAACTATATACTCTTCACAGTGGGTTACAGGAGAAACCAAGGAAGAAATGAGACAGTTTCTAAAATTAAGTGATAATATACATAGAACATGCCAGAACTTATGGAACAGAGTGAAAGCAGCCCTGAGAGGGAAGGTTACAGCTGTGAATGCCCAAATAACAAAAATATAGGAAGCCCAGAAAAACAAGGACATGGCTAGTGAACTTAGAGCAGATGTAGATAAAAAATAGAGAAGCTTAGAAAAATGATGGAAACTATAAATGCCTAAGAAGCAGTGAAATGGATGCCATGAAACAGATTCAAACAAAAATCCAGGGGATTAAAAATTCGATTGAAAGTATACACAGTAGCATCAACCAATGTGAGGAGAGAATATCAGATCTAGAAGACACAGTGGAGTTAGTAATCACCAAAAGAAAGACCTTATAAAAATATCAAAGAGCCATGAAATATCAATCCAACAGCTTCAAGGTGATGCAGTGTTGCTTCTATCTATAATGACAGGTCCTGAGAACGAGGTGCCCATGGGTGAAAAAAGGAAAGTAGAAGAGACAGAAAAAAACAAGAGAGCTAAAAGTCTGGGATCGCAGAGCCCACAGTCTCTCGGACTGCAAAGCCTTGATCACTCACCTCAATCACCTTTTATTAGAACAAAGAATGTAACTAAAACTAACAGGAGAAATTCATTATCCCTTTCCATTTCTGCCTCTCAGCTGATGGTAACAATCCTCAGGTGGGCCTCCCACAGCCAGCACCACATTCACTCAATTCAGCTAGGTATCCTAAGCTGACCATCAGTAATCAGTCCATTAGCAGTCACAATCCTTTCCCCACAGCAAAGAAGAAAAATGTAACATTGATTGGAGTCAATGAAAAAGCAGGAGACAGAACAAATGAGATAGAAGATCTGTTCACAGAAGTAGTGGCAGAAAACTTCCCAAGTATGGAAAAAGAACTTGACATAAAAGTAAATGAGGCATGTAGAACTCCAATCAGCCACCATCAGAAAAAGCTGCACCAAGGTATGTAATAGTCAAGACTCTAGAAACACAACACACGAACAGAATATTAAAACTTGATAGAGAAAAGAAATAAATCATCTATAAGGAAAAGCCCATCAGAATTACCGCAGACATTTCAACACAAACTCTGAACTCAAGAGGAGTTTGGAATGAAGTATTTTGAACCATAAAAGAAAAAGAAAACTCCAACCAAGATTCATGTGCACCACAAAACTATCTTTCAAAACTGATGAATAAATATGACACTGTGAATGTTATGGCAAAAATTCAGCAAGAAAGCACTCACGAGAGACTGAATGTAGGAACAAACAGCTTTACTGAAGCCAGTGACTGATCGTCTCCAACAAGGAGCCAGAGAAAATGTTGGCCCCAACTGGACTTTACTTTCAGTTTAAATACTTTTTAGGTTTCCATGGTAACCAAATCATTACATTACCTCATTTTTGGGAATTTTACAAGAATGCCACATAATAGTCACAAGGGTTACCTTTTCCCAGAAGCTGCCGGTCATGTGCCAGCCAGGTGGATATTGAGGTTTAACACTTATCCTATTCCCAGTTTTTTCGTGTTTGCTTCCATTTTATAGCCTTGTTTTTCTTTAATGGGTTTATTGTCAGCTACAAGGGAGGGGGTTAGGGAGTGGGTTCATCCACAGTTCAAGTGAACTTAAGTGACTTTTTAAAATGCAGTTACAGAAAAGAAACTGGACACTCTCTTTCCCTGTCACTGTGATGAAGAACACCTGAGGAAGTTTATTAACACCAAACCATCACTCCAAAATATTTTGAGGAATATTTTAGAAGTCAATATGTATCAGTTACAATCATCAATGTAAATGGCCTCATTTCATGAACCAAAAGATACAGATTGTCAGAATGGATCAAGGAACAACATCCAACAATGTGCTGCATACAAAAACCACACTTAACTCAAACATAAATTCATAGACTAAAAGCGAAAGGGCGGAAAACGATCCTCTATGGGAAAAGAATCCAGAAAAAAGCACAGGTAGCTATTCCATCTGCACACAAAGCATATTTCAGGCCAAGACTGATCAAGACAGACAGAGAAATACATATTTGTTAAGGGAACAATCCAATAGGGGGAGATAATAATCATAAATATATACGCACCAAATATCATCACACCTAACTACATAAAACAAACACTGAACTAGTTGTGGTGGCACATGCCTATAATCCCAGCACTCAGGAGGCTGAGGCAGGAGGATCATTATGAGTTTGAGGCCAGTCTGGGCTACAAAGTGAGCTCAAGGCCAGCCTGACCTGCACAGGGAGATCCTGTCTTAAAAAAAACACACACATTAGTAGACATGAAAAATCAAATAAACACTCATACTGCTGTAATGGGGCACCTCAGTACATCAGTGTCACAAAGAGACAAATCAAATAGACAAAAAAATTAACAAAGAAATATCAGGTTGTTTTTGTTTTGTTTTGTTTTTGTCTATGTAGTTGGTATTTTGCTACTGTTCTTTTAAAATTATTCTCTTTAACATAAAAATAATAAAAAAGGAATATCAGAGCTGAAACAAACCTTTGAACAAATGAATTTAGTAGATATGTACAGCGTTCCATCCAACAACATCACAATATACACTTTTCTCAGTTGTACACAGGATTTTCTCCAAAATAGACCACATAGTAACTCATGGAAGATGCTTAAGTAAATGCAAATTAATTGAAATTATCCCATGCGTGTTGTCACACCAAGTGCAATGAAATTGGAACTAAGTCACAAAAGAAACCACAAAATGTACATGAACACACAGAATTTAAATAACACCCTCCTAAACAACCAGTGGGCCAAACATGAAATTAAAGAAGAATTAGTTTTTACATTAAATGATAGTGTCAATATGACATATCAAAACCTATGGGACACAATGAAAGGAGTCTGAAAGACATATACACCAGTGAAGTCTCACATCAGAAAAACAGGGCGGTCTCAAAGAGGGAGCCTAATGTTGAGGCTCAAGATGCCAGAAAAATAAGAGCAAGTTAAACACAAAGCTTGTATGATGAAGGAAAGTGTAAAGAGGAGAACAGAAATTAATGCAATTGAGACTAAGAAAATAATACAAAGAATCAATGAATTGGAGTTTGTTGTTTGAAAGATTAAGTAATATAGACAAACTCTTAGCCAACCTTATTAAAAAAAGGAAAGGAAAGACTCATATCCTTGTATTTGGAATGAAAAGTGCAAAATCACAATGAATCTTGCAGAAATCCAGATGGTCATCAATACTTACTTCAAGAAACTCAATGGAAAAACACAGAAGAAATGGACAGGTTCCTAGATACATACAAATTAACAAAACTGAATGAAGAAGATATAAAAATTCTAAATAACCTAACATCAGTCAATGAAACTGAAAAAATAATAAAAGTCTTACCAGTAAAGAGAAGCCCACTGTTGAGTTCACTGTTGAATTCTACAAAATATTTAGAGAGATCTAATGCCAGCACTGATGAGACTGTTTAATGAAACTGAAAGTGGACCAAAACTAAGACAGTCATTTCTTAAAGCGAGTATTATGCTGACACCAAACTAGAGAAGGATCCAATTACGAAAGAGAGCCACAAAGCCAATCTCTCTAAGGAACATGGACACAGAAGTCCTCGCTATGTTCTGGCAAACAGAATACAGCAGATCATGAAGAAGATTATACATCAGGACCAACTAGGATTCATCCCAGGGATACTGGGATAGTTCAACATATACAAATCAATAAATATAATACACCATATCAACAGAGCCAAGGACGAAAATCACATGATCATCTCAATAGATTCAGAGAAAGCATTTGACAAAGCCCAACATTCTTTCATGATAAAACTACAACTGGAATAGATGGTTTTTGTCTGAATTTGATAAAAGCCATATATGCCATCAACATCATACTAAATGGTCAAAAGCTGAAAGATTTCACTCTATCACCATAGTCCAGTACCAAAGGAATGGGCCTTAAGTCAATTAGACAGCAATTCCTCAGTCTTAATGTATTGGGAAGGCAGGTTCTTCGGATAGACATAAAGACCAAGAGCCACCTACATCTAGAAGATATACAGAGGAACAGACACATTCTAGGAAAGCCTTGACATCAGCGATTAAACCTAACATAAAAAATCTACAAGCATCAACACAGAAACAAAATAAAGTAGAAAACAGAAAACGACTAGATGAAGAAGCAGAATTCAATACCAAACACCAGGCCATGCAGGACAGGTCCAGAATAAAAAGAGATAGAGGAAATCAGAAGCCAACAAATGGAAATCTCTGAAACGATAGCAGCATAAATGAAAAAACCCAAATGGAAAGGCCACAGGGAAAAACATCTCTAAGGTGCAATATGCATATCAAAATAAAAGACATTAAAGCAGACACAGGCAAACAAATTGAAAAGCCCAGGAAAATGATAGAAACTATGAATGCCAAACATAGACAAGAAATAGAGTCAATGAAACAGATCCAAGCAGAAACGCAGGAGATTAGAAACTCCGTTGAAATTATAGGCAGCAGAGTGAATGAAGGCGAGGATAGAATTTCAGATCTAGAAGACAGGAATGCAACTAGTGAAAGATATCTTAAAAACTGCAAGGTACCACAAAAAATCAACCCAACAGCTACAGGATGAAGAAAAGAAAAACATTAGGTTAATCTGAATCAGAGAGAAAGCTGGAGACAGTGCAAGAGCCACTAGAAACCTCTTCACAGAAATAACGGCAGAAAACTTTCCAAATATGAATAAAGAATTTGACATACAAATAAATGAAGCATATAGGCTTTCAAAAAAGCCATGACCAAAGAAACCTACACCAAGGCATATGGTAATCAAGATTCCAGAAATTCAGCACAAGGACAAGATATTAAAAGCAGCTAGAGAAAAGAAACAGATCACTATAAAGGAAAGCCCATCAGAACCACAACAGACTTCTCAACACAAATCCTCGTCAAGGAGAGCTTGGAGTGAGGTATTTAAAGACTTCAGGGAAAACAATCTTCAACCCAGGTTAATGTACCCCACAAAGCTAGCTTTCAAAATTGATGGAGAAATAAGATACTTCCAAGACAAAGCACAACTGAGGAAATTTATGACCACCAAAGCAGCTCTACAGAATGCTCTGAAGGACATAACAGAAAGAGATAATGAGACCACAAACTCAGCTAAACAGAGGAGAAAGGCAGGGAACAAACAGCAGGAAAACAATATGAAAAAGAAAAGCCAATATACATCAGTTATAAACATTAGTGTAAATGGTCTTAACTCACCAATCAAAAGAAACAGACTGGCAGAATGGAACAAGAAGCAAGCTTGAACAACATGATGCATTAAAGAAACACATTTAACCCAAAAAGAAATTCATAGACTAGAAGTCAAAGGATGGAAAACAGTTCTCCATGCCATAGGAACCCAGGAAAAGCAGGGGTAGATATTCTAATTGCAGACTGTGCAAACTTTAAGCCAAAACTGATCAAAGGGGTCAAAGAAGGTCACTACACACTTGGTGAGGTAAAACGCTAAAAAGAAGAGGTAACAATCATAAATATTTATGCACCAAACACAGATCCATCCGTCTACATAAAACAAATATTTACAGATATGAAAACCTAATAAGCACTAACATAATTGTAGTGAGGGACCTTAATACCCCACTCTCACAAATAGCTTAACTAGACAAAAAAATCAACATAGAAATATTAGAATTAAGCCAAGCCTGTGAAGAAATGAACTGCGTAGATAACTACAGAGTGTTCTACTTCAAAACATCAGACTACACATTCTCAGCTGCACATGGGATGTTTTCCAAAATAGACCATATATTAACTGACAAAACACATTTAAGTAAATGTAGACAAGTTGAAGTCATTCCATGCATACTATATGACCATAATGCAATGAAATTGGAAATCAAAGGCAAAGGAAATCACAAAACTACATAAATACATGGAAATTAAACCACACCTTTCTGAACAACCAATGGATCATAGAGGGAATTAAACATGAAATTAAACAGTATACTACAGTTAAAACAATAATGATGACACGACATACTGAAACTTACGGGATGCAACGAAATCAGATCTACAAGGGAAATTTATAGCAGTGAATTCCCACATCAGGAATACAGAATGAGCTCAAATAAACAACTTACTGTTGAAACTCAAACTTCTAGAAAAGGAATAACTCAAACCAAAAGCTTGTGCAAGAGAGGAAATTATAAAATAAGAACAGAAATTAATGCAATAGAGACTAAGAAAACGATACAAGAAATATAAAGAAAATAATACAATATATAGAAAACAATATAATGAATCAAAAAGTTGGTTCTGAGCTGAAGATGTAGCTCATCAGCACAACACCTGCCTGGCAAGTGAAAGTTAGTGAGTTGGATTCCTGGTACCAAAAAAATAAAGATTGTTCTTTCAAAGAATAAATAAAGTAGAGAAACCATTAGCTACCACCATCAAAAAGAGGAAAGAAAAAAAAACACAAATTCAAGCAATTAGGCATGAAAAGGGGAAATCACAATAGATCCCACAGAAATCCAGGAGACAATCAATACCTACTGTGAGAATCTATATTCTAATAAGATGGAAAACACGGAAGGAATGGACAGATTCCTAGACACAGTCAAATTTATAAAACTAAATCAAGAGGATATAAAAATTCTAAATAACTCAATTGTCTTGGTTATTTTTCTCTCATTGCTGAGACAAAATATCTGATGCCCAAAATTAAGGAAGAAAAGGCTTATTTAGCTCCTACTGTGCAGAGGTTTCAGTTCATTCTTGGCTGGCTCCAAGGCAGAGTGGCGCATGGCAGAGGGCAGCAGGTCATGGTGGTGGAGAACAGCAAAAGCAACAAGAGCAAAAAGTGAGGAGCAGCAGTCAGCAGCCTCTTTCCCTCCCTTACATTGCGTGCAGGCTGCCCAGGGCGGGTGCAGCACTCACACCCATAATCCTAGCATTGGATCATTAATCAATCAAAAACTCTAGAAGCCCACCCCATCACTGCATGAGGTTTGGGGGGGACATCTAGACACAAACCATAACATTCCACCCTTAGTCCCCCCAAACTCATGTACATCCTTTTATGCAAAAGGCATTTTAGTCCATCTCTAAGAGTTTCCAAAGTCCTAACAGTTTCAGCATTACTGAAACAGTATCCTCTGAGATCTAAGGCAAACTCTTAGCTGTGAGCCCCTGTACAAATGAAAAGTTGAAGAGTTCCAACATTCAATGGCACAAGATAAACATTACCACACTGAAAGGTACAAACAGGAGGATATAAAACACTGGGACCAAAGTAAGTCTGAAATCCAGTAGGGAAAACACGAAGTCCTGTAGTTCCATAAGGAACGTCCAAAGCGATCTGTAAGGCGTGAGCTCAAGTGGCCTTGTGGTGTTTTGCCCACTGACACTTCTGGTGGTTACAGCTCTCAAGGCTTCGCTCTTAGGCCTGCTCTGCTCAGTCACTGCAGCCTTCCTTAGATGGTCCACATTCCTGTTTTTTTTCTCCAAACTTTTGGGTTCTCCACTGCACCTTTCACTTCACACTCATGGGTTCACACACTGCCCGCTCAGGGGCACACTGGCTCGCCTCCCAGGCCTTCTGGAATCTAGGTGAAAGCCTTCTTAACATTAGAACTCCTGCATTCTGCATGGACTGAAAACTAGTGCCACATGGATAACGCCAAGGTCTGCTGCCAGTGGGACCAGTACCCAGCCTTTCTAGTCTCTTGGCTGTAGAAGTCGAGTGACTGGATTGCTGAGCACTTTGAGCCTGATTCAGATGAAAAATTCTGTGCCACCACCATTCTGGAACCCAGTGCAGGCACTGCCACTTTGGAAACTGGTGTGGCTGCTGCCGCCATTCTGGAACTTGGTGCGCTTGCTGCCATTCTGAAACGCGGTGCTCTGTGGCTTCCTCCTCAAAGCAAAGTCTTTCACTTTTGCAGGTTTGGGGATGCAAAGGGTGGAGACTTGCTCCTTCTTGTGATGCCCTCAGGCCATCTTTTATAGTCTACTGTTCCTTCTCACCAACCGAGATCTCCTCAGCTCTATCTTTGCAGTCCACAGCTTTACTGGAGCTTCCCTCCTGGCCAAACTCACAATGTTTTAAGTCATCCTATTAGGCTCTTTACTTTTTACTCACAACATCAGTCTGGCTAAAAGGCCTCAACTATAGCCATGCCACCATCTCAACATCAGACCACCTTGAAATTTCTTCTGCCAGATTAATTAGTGTACTACCCTTAATCTCAATCTCAGGTAGTCTCTGGACATGGGCAAAATGCAGACACACTTTTTGCCAAGCCATAACACACATCCTCTGGAGTCCAACAAGCAATGCAGTCCTTCTCAGCAGAAATCTCCTGAACCCAGTCTTTAACTGTAGGATTTCTATCAACCTTCTGGTCTTCTGAACTCTGACCAGAATTTCCCATACAGAACAGCTGAAGGTGTTCTAGTGCTTCTCTTTCAGGTGACATCTCTGAACCTTTTCAAATTCTCCCCACAATCCATTCCCAAGTGCTCTTGTAGCACATGGTCAAGTATAGTCACATCAATGACCCCACTCCTCAGGTATCAAATTCTGTCTTGGTCACTTTTCTTTCATTGCTGAGACAAAATACCTGATGCCCAAAATTAAAGAAAGGAAGGTTTATTTAGCTCACAGTCGGTGGAGGTTTCAGTCCATTCTTGGCTGGCTCCAAGGCAGAGTGGTGCATGGCAGAGGGCGGCAGTTCATGGTGGTGGAGAACAGCAAAAGCAACAAGGGCAAAAAGGGAGGGGCAGCAGAGAGCAGCCTCTTTCCCCCCCCTTATATTGTGTGCAGCTGCCCAGCCCGGGGTGGGTGTAGCCTTCATACACATAATTACAGCACTGGACCATGAATCAATCATAACTTCTAGAAGCTGTTTCATGACTGCGTGAGGCTTTGGGGGACATTGAGACACAAACCATAACACCAATATCAGCCAACGAAATTCAAAATGTAATTAAAAATTTGTGAACAAAGAAAAGCCCAGGCCCTGACAGATTCACTGTTGAATTCTACAAGATATTTAGAGATGAACTAATGCCACTAATGCTGAAACTCTTTAAATAAATTGAAAGTGAAGCAGTACTCTCAAAACCATTCATGGAAGCAGGCATCACCCTGATTCCCAACCAGAGAATAACGCAACGGAAAAAGAAAACTGCAGGCCAATCTCCCCAGTGAATATAGTGATGTGAACATCTCTGATGAGATACTGGTAAAAAAAGAAAAAAATAAGATACTGGCAAGCAGAATGCCAGTATCGTCAAGGAGATTATATTTCATGACCAAGTAGGACTCATCCCAGGGATGTAGGGATGGTTCCACATACATAGAACATTAAATGTAATACCGTATTAATAGAAAAAAGACAAAAGCCACACGATCACCTCAACAGATGCAGAAAAAGCGTTTGACAAAATCCAACACTTATTCATAGTAAGACCCTGGAGAAAATTGGAATAGATGGTCTTTACCTTAATCTTATAAAAGCCATTTTATAACAAACCAACAGCTAACATCATATTAAATGGTTAAAAACTGAAAGCTTTAACTCTAAAATCAAGAACAAGACAAGGATGTCCTTTATCACCACTTTGATTCAATATGGTTCTGGAAACATAAACCAGAGCAGTTACACAAGAACAAGAAACGAAAGGGATAAGGGTAGGAAAGGCGGAGTTCAATCACCGCTATTTGCAGGTGGCACGATACTCTACATACAAGACCCCAGAAACTCTGCCAAAAGACTTGTAGTGTTAACATCTAAATCAGTAGTGTGGTGGGATACAAAGCCAACAGTCAAAAATCAGCAGCATTCCTATGCACAAACAACAAATCCAGAGAGAGAGTTAGGGAAAGCACACCCTTCACATTAGCATCTAAAACAATGAAATACTTAGGATTCAATTTAACAAAGGACATAAAAAATCTGTACAGTGAAAATTACAGTATTCTAAAAAAGGAGCTTGTAGCGGATATCAGGAAGTGGAAAGAATCCCTTCCTCTTGGATAGGAAGAATGGACATAGTGAAAATGACCATAGTTACCATGTTAGATTGATTCCTAAGTATTTCATTTTTTGGACACTATTGTGTAGGTTGTGGTTTCCCTAATTTCTTTCTCAGTGAGTTTGTTATTCGTGTACAAGAATGCTATTGATTTTGGGATTTTGACTTTGCGTCCAGTATGCTACTGAATTTGCTTCCTTAAATCTAAAAGTCTTTTGTTGGAGGTTGGAGGTCTTCTATATAGAGAATCATATCAACTGCAAGTAATGATAATTTAACTTCTTCCTTTCTTGTTATTATTCCGTTTATTTCACTCTCTTATCTAGTTGCTCTGGCTAATGTTTCCAGAACTATATGGAATAGGAGTGGTGGTGGTGGACATCCTTGTCTTATTCCAGATTTTAGAGTGAAAACTTTCAGTTTTTGCCATACATAGCTTTTATCAGACTGAGATAAAGACCTACCTATTCTAATTTATTGTAGGTTTTAAAAAAAATCATGAATGGGTGCTGGACTTTGTCACAAGATTTACCTGCATCTATTGAGATGATCATGTGATTTTTGTCTTTGGCTCTGTTGACATGGTGTATTACATTTACTGATGTGCATATGTTGCACCATCTCTACATTCCTGGTTTCTTTTTTATTTTAAAAAAAGAAGAAAACATATTAACAAACAGACATCCATTTACAAAATAGCATAAGAACAATACAAACAATACAGAGTTACAGACAAAGTGGTAGGAAATTAACAATGGCTGTTATATTACGTATTGATATCTTTGAAGTGGTTTCTCAAGAAAACAAATAGAGACATGCAATATTGATCAAACAAGTAATCATTAACTTCCTTTCAGTAAAGCAATAGAAGACAGTAGTACAACTGTTAACTATCCTGTATACACATACACACACGATTTCCCCTTCTTTCCCTTCTCCTTTCCCACATCCGGTTACCCTTTACTTTTCAGCATTTTTGTTTCATTTCACAATGTCTATCATACCTACTAGTTTTTATTCACTCCTTCAGGTTCTTACACTAGTGGGACAATACATTGCTTACACATCTGATTCATTTCAAGTATGGTCTCTAGTTGTGACTACCTGTAAAAGCCTCGAGTTTATCTTCCTGTATAGCTGAGCAATATTCCATTATATAAAAGTACCACAAGTTTTTAATCTAGTCCTCGGTGGATGGACTTTGGGTTGCTTCCACAATTTAGCAATTACAAATTATGCTGCTATGAACATGGATGCACATATATTGCTGTGATATGATGTTTTCAGATCTTCTGGGAAAATATCCAGAAGGGGAATAGCTGGGTTGAATGGGACCTCTAGACCTAGTTCGCTGAGGAATCTCCAAACCAGTTTGTACAGTGATTTCACCAGTCTGCATTCTCTTCAGCAGTGGAGAAGTGTTCCTATTTCTCCACAGCCTCAGCAGCATTTGTTGTTGGTTGATTTCTTAATGCTAGCCATTCTTACTGGGGTGAGATAAAATCTCAATCTTCTTTTAATTTGCATTTCTTGAATGGCTAATAATGTTGAACATTTTCTCATGTATTTTTGCCATTTGTATTTCTTTATCTGAGAAGTGTGTGCTCATTTTAGCTGCCCAGTTTTGGACTAGGTCTTTGAATTTGGGCTGATGTCTTTTAATTCTTTATATGCTCTAGATAGAAGACCTTTGTCCAAGGGAAAGCCAGCTAAAATTTTTTCACAATTTGTGGGTTTTCTTTTTATTTTGCTGGTGATTTCTTTAGATGTGCAAAAACTTTCCAGTAGGATGAGATCCCAGTTGCTGATGCTTTGAAGTATTTAACGGGCAGTTTGGTTTTTGTTCACGAACTCTCTGCCTATCCCTATGTCTTCAAGGGTTTTACCTACTTTCTCTTCCAATAGATTTAGTGTTTCTGTTTTAATATTGAGATCTGTGATCCATTCTGACTTGAGTTTGGTGCATGGTGATAGACTTGGGTCTATTTTCAATCTTTGGCAAGTGGCAAGCCAATTATTCCAGCACCTTTATTAAAGAGGCTATCATTCTTCCACTGAGTTTGTTTGGCTCCTTTATCAAAGATTAGGTGATAGAGTGTGTTTGTGGTTGTGTCTGTGTCTTCCAGTCTGTTCAATTGATCTTTTGGTCTGTTTTTTAGCCAGTACCGGCTTGATTTTATTACAGTAGCTTTATAGCATAATTTCAGGTCAGGGAGTGTAATTTCACCTGACTTGTCCTTGTTGCCCAGGATTGCTTTTGCTATTCTGGGTGTCTTCTGGTTCCAGATGAATTTAGGGAATGTTTTCTCTAGATTTGTGAGGTATGCTAATGGTAGTTTAAGGGAATTGTACTGAATCTGTACAAAAATTTTGGTAGTATGGCCATTTTCACCATGTTGGTTCTTCCTATCCATGAGCAAGGAATATTTTTCCATTTATTGAAGTCCTCTTTGATCTCTTTTTTCAGAGTACTGTAGTTTTTGTTGAATAGATCGTTTACTTCTTTTGTTAGATTGATTCCTAAATATTTCATTTTCTTGGACGCTATTGTAAAAGGTATGGATTCCTTAATTACTTTCTCAGTCTGTTTGCTGTTTGTGTATAGGAATGCTATTGATTTTTGGGTGTTGACTTTGTATCCAGCTACACTGCTGAATTTGTCAATTAATTCCAGGAGTTTTCTTGTGGAGTTTTTGGGGTTTCCATGCAAAGTATCATGTCATCTGCAAATAGTGATAGTTTTACTGCTTCCTTTCCTATCCTTATTTTATTTCTCTCTCATGTCTAATTGCTCTGGCTAATGCTTCCAGAACTATGTTGAACAGAAGTGGTGGCAGCAGACATCATTGTCTTATTTCTAATTATAAAGTAAAAGCTTTCAGTTTTTGTCTATTTAGTATGATGTTCGCTGTTGGTTTGTCATAGATGGCTTTGATCAGCTTGAGGTAAAGACCATCTATTCCTATTTTCTGTAGAGTTTTTATCATGAATGCATGTTGGACTTTGTGGAAAGCTTTTTCTGCATGTATTGAAATGATCATATAGTTTTTGTCTTTGGCTCTAATGATATGATGTATAACATTAATTGATTTGCGAATATTAAACCATCCCTTCCTCCCTGGAATGAATCTGACTTGGTTGTGGTGTATGATTTTCTTGAAGATTTGCTGAATTCTATTTGCTAGTATTTTATTGAGTATCTTTGCATCTATATTCATTAAAGAGATTGGTCTATAGTTCTCTTTTTTTGTTGGTTCTCTCTCTGGTTTTGGTATCAGTACAATACTTGCTTCCAGCAATGTGTTAGGGAGAATTGCTTCCTTTTCAATTTCATTGAAGAGTTTGAGGAGTGTTGGTATTAAATCTCCTCTGAATTTCTTGTAAAATTCTGCTGTGAATCCATCAGGGCCTGAGCTTTTCTTTGTTTGTAAATTTAAAATCACATTTTCAATCCCATTAATTGATATTGGTTTGTTCAGGATTTTTATATCTTCTTGACTCAACCATAGTAGTTCATACTTATCTAGGAATCTGTCCATTTCTTCTGAGTTTTTTATCCTATCAAAGATTTTCAGAGTAGCCATTAATGATCTTCTGAATTTCTGTAGAATCTGTAGTAATTTCATCCTTTTCATTCCATACTGCATGAATTTGAATTCTTTCCTTTCTGTTTTGATCAGATTGGCTAGGGATTTATCAATTTTATTTATTCTTTCAAAGAACCAACTCTTTGATTTATTTATTTTTGGTAGGGCTTTCTTCATTTTACCATACAAACACTTATTCCACTGAGCTATATCCCCAGCAACTTTCTTCATTTTAATTGCATTAAATTTTGCCCTAATGTTTATACTCTCCTCCCTTCTTTGGGCTTTGGGCTTGACTTTCAAAAAGTTTGAGGGGCAGCATTAGGCTATTTATTTATTCTCCTTCTGTTTTCCTTATTTGTGAGTTCACCAGTATAAATTTCCCTCTGAGGACTGCTTTCATTGCATCTCACAGATTCTAGTAAGTTGGATCTACATTTTTGTTTGTTTGTAGGTATTTTTTAATTTCTTCTGTGACCCATTGGTTGTTCAGGAGGTTGTTGTCTAATTTCCAAGTGTTTATGGAGTTTTTGGAGTTCCTTTTGTCATTAATTTCCAATTTCATTGCACTGTAGTCAGATAATAGTCATGGGATAATTTCAGTTCTTTTGCATTTAGTTAAGTATGCTCTATGAGCTAGAATGTGGTCTGTTTTAGAGATCTGTTATTTCTTTGCTGAGTTTTCATCCAGTTGACCTATATCTTTGTGTCAAAAGGGTGTTGAGGTTCCCCTATTACAATAGTGTTATTAATTACATGGATTTTCACATCTGTTAAGATTTCTCTTATGTAGCTTGGTGCTCTGATATTTGGTGCATACATGTTTAGGATTGTTATCTCTTCCTCTTGCAGTTTTCCCTAAACAAGTATGTAGTGACTTTCTTTATCTCTTTTGATTGTTCTCAGTTTGAAGTTTGCATGGTCTGCAAACATAATAGCTACTCCTGCCTTTTTCTGGGTTCCTGTTGCATGGGGGATTGTTTTCCATCCTTTCACTTTCAGCCTATGGATTTCCTTTTGAGTAAAATGTGTTTACTGTACACAGCATATTATTGGATTTTGTTTCTTAATCCACTCTTCTAGTCTGTTTCTTTTGACAGGTGAATTCAGCCATTTATACTTATGGTGATAACTGATATGTGTTAGCCTATCATTGTCATGTTGTTTACTTGTTGGTTTCTCAGTTTTTCTATCTGCTTACCCGCTTGCTCTTCTTGAGGGTTCCTTTCTACTGTTGTTCTTGAAATTACTGCTTTCATTGCATCACACAGGTTCTGGTATGTTGCAACTGCATTTTCATTTAATTGTAGATATTGTTTAATTTCTTCCTTAATTTCATGTGTGACCCATTGGTTTTTCAGGAGGATATTATTTAATATCCATATATTTATGGAAGTTTTACAGTTTAATTTGCTATTAATTTCCAGTTTCATTGTACTGTGATCTGGTAATATGTATGGGATAATTTCACTTTAAAATGTTTCCTTTTTATTTAGACATAAAACACATTTACAGCATGCAGGTTAACTTTATATGACGTCTTCCCAAACCAGTTACCTTTGGGTGTATTTTCAAGCACTGAAAATAATCTAACATATTCCACAGGTAGACTCAGACACTCTACTGTCACCTCACGTCAAAACTCAGTTACACAAAAATTCAGACTTATGCACAGTAGTTAGTTTTCTAAGGTTAAGCAAATAATTTAATTAATTTATCACCATGAATAAATATTATTTTATTTCACTGAATTTTTCTTGTGAACTATTTATCAAAACCTTTCAGAGGAACAGTAATATATCCAGTCCAAAAAAAAAGATTGCAAGTTGAAGTGTTGATACTCTAGATGATCAGAAATTTCCATTTATAAAAGAATAAATGCCATGTTTAATGACCTACAATAGCAAAAGGGCAGTTTACTGAAAACAAATTTATGAAGTTCTTGGTATACTTCATGAAAGTGTGAAATTAGAAATAGAAAAGAACCATTAGATATTTAGAAAACATCATGTATTCTGAGCCACGTGCTAGTTACAATTCCTTGTTTGTTACACAGCACCAACACCCATGATACATCTTACAACTACAGAGTCAGGTAAGAGGAACAAAAATCATTTCCTTTGTGACTATTGTCAAAGAAACAAGTTTTCATTTGAAAAACAAATAGAAGTGCCTATGTGGATGTAGATAAATGTCTTGCATTTAGCAAACTATCATCACAAAGAGGCTGTAGCACTTTCTCTGCTAACTGTACTACTTCTATCTTGTCACACCATGTTTTCATCTCAAATTCTGGAGCCTTCTTTTTAGTACCCTAAAAGCAACACAATCATTTTAAAGGCTGCAGACGACAACAGCAAGAATTTTTTGACTGTTAAATAAATAAATAAATTTATCTTTCAAATCAAAATTATTACAAAAGTGGAAATTACAATAGTTAAGGAAATAGAAAAATAAGCCAATTACGATCTGAGTCTTCTGATTATGGCTCCAAATTTACTAACACAAATATCTGTGTATAAGACTTTTTCCAGAAAGTTAATTCTATCAGCCAGATCCCAACACAGAACTTCCCAAGTCTCTGGATTGACTGAATAACCTTATAAACCCATTCTCTGCAAACTTCTGCTACAGTTATAGTCACCTCCATCACTGATGACGTTTTCCATTATTTTTATAGTTGTAAAAAATAAACTGCTGATGTAGCTTAATCATCTGAGGAAGAAGTGGCAAAATACGCACACACAGTACAAATTACACAATCATGAACAGTGGCCAACAGGACACTTTACTGGAGGATTATTAGTGACTTCAAACCATTTACTACCTCTATACTAAGTGAGGGTGTATGACTTAGCGTAGCAGGTTAAAAACACCTCAAAGATTTCAGACTAAAATTTACCTATGCATTTTTACCTTTGCTGTGTGTCTGTCTTGTTGCTTTGAATTTTTCTCCATTTTCACACCCTATAAATTTATATCAGCCAATACAGCACCTAACAATTTCAAATTAAGCTTAATCCCATAATATCTTAATTTTACTATAATAAAAATGACAAGTTCCTACCTGCCCAATTCTTCGATTAGCTAGCAGGCTCGTTAGAATGAAGCCGGGCATTTTCATTCCGTCAAGCTATGTGAGGTACAGAACTAGGAAGAAGAGAGCTGCAATTTCTTTTCCCAGGTCTCTCTGACTGAGATTTGCTTTTGGTATGTGAAATCTTCCCATTCAGAGTCACTGGGTTAGATAACAATCACTTGCTCAGTCTCAAACGCCTGCTTAGGCAGCTGCCAGGTTTCTGAGCTTGGACAACAGTTTTCAGGAGCACATGCCAGAGGAGATACAAATAGTTTTAACCCTGATTTCACTGCAAGGGATTTTAAAATATAGGACTGACCTGATTATTTTGCAGGCATGTAATAGTGTTGCAAGTGGTAAAAATTTAAGACATTTAAATGTTCCATTTCCCCTAAGAAAAGGAAGACATTTAGTAGGAAAAGAAAAACAAGAAGCAGTAGCTGCTAGGTAATTTAAACAAATGAAAAAAAAAAACATGTAAACAAAAAGCAAATACTAAAAGCACAGTCCCATAAGGTACACTCAGCTAGGTAGAGTGAAGACTAAATTTATGACACAAAAGACACACTGTGTAATAAATAGGGCCACAGTTGTAAACTGTAGTTTCCCTCGTAAGACGCCGAAATTGCACTCTGTTGGGAAGCAGCAGAGTTTACAAGAAGAGCGGGTAGCAACAGCTGCACGGGCCAGGTGTCATTTATACATTTCTAAACAGGTGTAATCCCGTAATCCCAAGGGAGTGGACGCTCTAGTCACTGAATGACCACTGGTACTGTATCCTCTTCAGACTTCAGTTATTTTTCAATACCTGTGAACGTGCACACAGCTTTACACCTGTTTGCCTCGGCCACCTCGCAGTGCTACTCGCTGGCTGTTCTGGACAAATGCTCCTCCCCCATGAATCACGCCTGGATGTTGCCCAGGATGAGTAGGTTTACCAGTCTGTGTTGATTGGCCTTTGCTGGCCATGTTCTTTGACCTGACCGCTGATAGTGTTCTTGATCATGAGATGCATTTTCTTTGGCTTCGTTCAGCGCCGACTCCAAAGCTTTCACTCTCTCGGCTGTAGCCTGAAGTCACTTCTCTAACTTAAGCAGTTCACACGAAGTCTGCATTTTCACATACCAACTGTGCACCTTGGAGAGTTGTTCGAGCTTATTTTCAAGAAAGGACATTTTCTGCTTCTGAGCAGCACTGCCTCCGGTATCACCAGAGTCAATCTTGCCTCTCTTTTTAACTCTGGTAGCCAGTCCTGAACAAACAGCTTGCACAGATTGTGCAAAGTTTCAAGTTCTTTTGCCACTGCCTCTTCCAGACCCTTCAAATCTTGCTGTGCTTGTTCTCATCTATCTCGCATAACCGCGAGTTCGTGTAGTTTTCTGCCCTTTCCTGATCCGTAGCTTTCAGTTTTCCGTGTTCCACTCTTAGGTGTTCTTGCTCTGACGTCATTCTCTGGTTTTGGTCTTGAAGATCACTTGTAAGTTTTTCTTTTGCTTCAACTTCATCTCTCAGACTCCTGATTTGTTTTTGATGAGTTTCCCTGTGACTTTGGATCTGCTGTTCAACAGCTTGCTTAACTGCATTTGCAGCGCACTTGTTCCATTCCATGGACCTTTTCTTGTGCTCGAAGCTGGACCAGCTCTTCACTGAGCGAACCAGCAGATTCCTACAGCTGTCTTTTCTTCTGCTCCACACTTTGAAGATACTCCGTCAATGACTTGATTTTGGCTTCATACTGAGAAACATGAAGTGGGCGTGTGGCCGACTCCTCATTTTCTTCCGTCTTCCTGTTGCTGTCCGTTTGCGTGCTTTCAGACTGCTTGCAGCGTTTCACCATTGTTTCGACTTCTGACTTCAGTTTGCTAATGTACAGCCTTGCAACACACCCTCTGCTGGCTCGTGTCACTACTGCTGCTTCAGACTTTTCCAGGATGCTAGTCCCACCTGTTCATCCTGCGTGCCCCAACCGGGACCCTATTGTGATGCTGGTTTTCTTCCCAGTCTCTTGTCCTTCCAAAGTGGTTCACCTCAGTTGTGGCAGCAGTGAGGGGAGGGGCTGTTCTCTAGGCCTTCATGCACCATTCACCTGGGTCAAAGTGGCAGTGGTGATGGGAGGGGCCACCCTCCCTGCCATTCACCTGGGTTGCCTCTAATTACATTTTTGTGATAATTCATGTATATGTTTTCTCACACTCTGTATATTTTACTCTACATTTTTAGATAACCTCTAATTTATTTTCTAGTTTTTTATACGTAGATTTATAAATTACTTTGTTATTCTGCTGTACAGAATAACAGTATTTTACTTCGGTGAGAATTACACTCCACAGCTCTACTTTACCACCCATGCTGGAACTGAAGAATGCCGTCTAAGCCAGGCAGGTTTTCTCATCAGTTTTTAGGTGCAGTAAAATATTTTTGAATCAGACATTTGGGGTTTGTAAGTGCATTGAAATTGTCTTTTGTACTGTAAGTTACTGTTTAATTTGAATATTTCACTAGAACTGTCTCCCTGTGCCTTTATAATAGAAAGTTGTTTCTACAACAGTTAACGATGTTAGAAAAGAATACTTTAAGAATCTTAAAAAAAGAACTCATGGCCCTTTCAAACTTCAGCTGTCTTCTCAAGACTCATTTTTGGTTTAGCATATGCTTTCTTGCTTTTTAAAAGTCCTTCACTTTCTCTCTTCCATATCTAACTTCATATTAATATTCTCCGGTTCCAGGTCTTTGAGTGCTGCGTTGCATTTGTCTGAATTAGAGTTATCCGTTGTCATCTGCTAATGTGACCCATCTGTGAGGTTTTAGGGTTCTGAAGCTCCTCATGCTTATTTCATCATCATTTTGGATAGTCTTTGGGAATTTTTGTGGATTTATATCTCTACGGATGGTTTTTAAGTAGTTACTTTACATCCTCAAGTTGGTATATTAGGCAGCTGCGGAAGGAGGTGTCTGAATTCATCGCTGTTTTTACGTCTGTTTTGCTGATAGGAATAAGCAGTGGTCACGCTCCTTATGCGATGAGCTGTTTGTTTTATGGTTTTAGTGTGAAGTGAACACAGGTCTTAGTTTTGGATGCTTCACCGCAGGCCACTTCGCTGGCTCTGCTCCTGTGACACGCATTGGCTCCTTTGTGAGTCTCTGTATTTTCTTCTCCATGGCTCCAAGTTAATCGAAAGTGTCTAATTTATTTCTTCCATTGGCTGTAACTTTCATCATAGGGTTATCATGTAATCAACATTTCCCATTGTGCAGGCTAAACTTTCTTTTTCTTTTCTTTTTAGAAAAATAAAAGCACAAAGCATATTAACACACAGACACAAATTAGCATAAAAAAGTACAGTCAAAACTGATCTCCAGACAAGGTGACATGGACTCAACAGTGGTTGTTGCTTTACCTACTGATATCTTTGAAGTGTATATATATGAACCCAGATACAGACATGCAAAATCGGTCAGACAATTAATCCTCTCAACAACAGAAAAACACAAAAAACGAAAAACCAAAGACAAAAAAAAAACCATCAATAGTTGCTGCTTTGCATATTGATATCTTCGAAGTGTGTGTTCAGGATAACACATACAGACATACAAGACTGATCAAATAACCCGTCATCAATTATTCCTTAGCATTAAGCGATATAATACAATAGTAGAACCATGTTAGCCCTCCTGCATATATGCATATTCATATATATATACATACATTTTTGTCTCTTTCTTTTCTCCTTTCCCTCATCCCTTCTGTTCTTTGTTTTTTTTTTTTTTTTTTTTTTA
>PVLD010014653.1:0-51539 GCA_004027595.1 Dinomys branickii | reverse complement strand
CAACTCCAGTCCGTCGGAGACGTGTACACGCTTTTTAGGATCAGCCGTCCTCACTTGATCCCCCGTGCTCGAGCCCCACGTTGGGCGCCACTTGTCCCGGCCCGCGGGTAGTCAACGAAGGCTCCTAAAGAGAGGGGGAGTGGGATAAAAAGACAAGCAACACGAGAAATGGAGGCAAGACAAAATTCTGATCAAGCCTTGTTTATTGAGCGGAAGTTTCGGGCTTATATACAGTGCAGGAGCGGGGATTGACGTCAATAGGTAACCAGGCAACGGAGGGAGGTACAAACATCATACGATATTACATCATTATAGGAAGTTGACCGTATATGGAAGTTGTTACATAAGAGGTTATATAACTACAGGAAGTTGACCATATATAGAAGATATTACATAACTACAGGAAGTTAACCATATATAGAAACCGAAACTAAAACTTCAAGATGGCTGGTAGCTTACAAAATGGATGCGGACTGCAGATCTCTCAGCAGTACAAGATGGATGCAGACCACAGGTCTCTCTGCGGTCTCCCACAGATATGAAGTGGTATCATTATTGATGCTAAGTAGACTGCCTAAGGATATATGTTATAGGGCAGAGTGGTAAGCATCAGCGATAGAGCCTCCCTGAGCGTTGCCATCCAGACACTGGAGTGCAGCAATCTGAGGAAGACGGGAAGAAGCGAAGTGGCTCTCCTGGTCCCAGGAAGGATCTGAAGCGAGAATTGAAGCCCACGGGGAGAGGAAAGAAAGAAACTTCAACAAAAAAAGAAGAGACAGCCAGCAGAGCCTTCTCCTTGAGTCCGGACTCACCCGCGTGGGAGGAGCGCTTCAAATCCGCGGGCACACAGTGACCACTGGAGACGCCATGGGCCTCCTGTGAGAGACACAACACCGGACCTGAAGAACTGTACTGGCTGGGTGAGCACTGAGGTCGTCCTTGCAGAGGGAGCAGTTGACTGGGACCTATCTTGGAGAGGAGACAACTAAGCTCAGAGCTCAGAACAGCTTCTGGGTTCATCCAGCAGCTCCCAGCTCAGTTCAAGCCCTCAGAAGATCTGCTTAGTGCCACAGTCTGAGAGGATTTGGTCTCAGCTTCATGACCACAACACAGACTGAACTTTAGGGGAAATAGTGGCGAAGGCTCACTGAGATTCTCCACTACCATGCCACAAAGCTCCTGCCGGCTTGCCGGGATAAATCAGCTCAGACCTGGACTCTGACGCCTACACATTGTCCATCACAGACAGCAGAAGAAAACTTGGAAGTTGACTCATTTTTTTCTCTTGTTCTCTTATTTGGTTTTTTTTTTGTTGTTGCTGTCGCTGATGTTGTTTTGTTTTTTTCTCCATTATTTGATCTTTTTGCATGGGTGTGAATGTGGTTTCTTTTTCGTTGATATTCCGTTCTGTTCTTTTGATTTCTTCTGTCTCTCCGCCAGTCTTCTGCACCAGTTTCTCAGTTTGAGAGTTCCCCCTTTGTCCTCCAGCCGTGTTTCTAATCTCTTCCTCTTTATCTACTTCTCTTTTTTTTTCTCCTTAACCCCTTTTAAATTTTTCACACTTGAGGATAAAAGAGATATATTAAGAAATTATTTACTGCATATAATTTTCTGATTTGTTTTAGATTTATTTATAGTTCATATGGTGAAAGGTGGCAAGTTAATGGTTAGCTCAGTTTGTGATTTTTCTAGGCTGTGTCTAGGCTCTGTGCATATTTGTTTTCAAAGTCCCTTCCCAAAATTAAAAACTGGTCCTATCATTGTCTTGCATGACAGTGTTCACTGTAGAGGAGAATTTTTAAACTAATAGTATTTGAAATAAAGAAAATAACCACAAAATAAATAGATGTTGCAGTGGGAAGCAGAAACACCAAAACAACTCCCAGGATTTGGAGACGGACTTATTTCCATAATGGGCACTTATTGGGATCATTCCAAAAATGTTAAGCCCCAATCTCTGGTGGTCTAGGGCTTATATGAGATAAACAATGCCTTATCTCATACAGAGGCACAATGGCTTGTCAACTAGGGCTGGCTTATATAATGTGCATCACAGTGACCAGTTACATATCACAGTGACTAGCTATGCCTCACAGTGAGCAGGCATTTCTAAGGGATAAGAGCAACCAGAATTGGAACAGGAACTATTACCTGAGCAACCAACAAACAAGTATACAAGCTGCTGAGGGGCATTTTCTGCTACATTTGTACTCTCTTTTAGCTTTCCCAGCAAATCTTTTCTGGCATGTTACATGTAGTCTTCGAAGACAAGGTCCAACCAACTAGAAGCAGTAACATTAGGGTTACCAGTGACATACTAGGATGGACCACAGCCAAGCTCCACAATATCGTCCTATTACAGAGCTTCCCCTAAATTGTTTTTAGGAAGAGACAGAAATTAGGCTTGTCTTCTGTGTAACATTTCTATGGCAAGGGAGTGAGATGGCTAATCTGATCTAGGAGAGTGTCCAGTATACCCTGAATGCTCATCAAATCTTGGTCAAGTGTTTGATTATTCTATTCTCTTAGGGCAACCGTATATAGAATTTAAGGCAAAAACCACAGCTAGCACAGGAGGCAAGGACCAGTGTAAGCAGCCTGAAAACAAAACAAAACAAATCAAGGAGAATATATATAGTGCAATCCTGTGAACAATGTCCTTAGGATTCATCTCTGTATGGTCTGATCAGCATCCAGAGTGCCCAGAGCCAGGCTTTGGTTGCATCATCTCTTCAGAGTGAGCTGTCTGGCTCACGTACATTTTTCAGGGGATCTAAGGCTGGATTTCTGAAATTTTTAGAGGTAGTTAACATGCACCTGGGTTGCATGTGTGTCAGCTGGGTTTTTTTAAAAAAACTTTTTTTAAAACTTTGTGGGCTGTATGCTGTAGGTAGTTTTTATTTAATGTAGTTTTTGAGTTATCTCAGCTACAAATGCAGGCCTGTTGTCACTGCCAATGATCAAGTGTAGGCCATATCAAGGGATGATTTTTTACAGCAGGATCCTAACAACCTTTACTGTCTTTTTAGTACAGGTAGAGAACAGAAGGGCAGGGCCAGTGACACAGACTCTGAAGCCTGAGCTGGCTACTGGTATATGGGTATCAGTGCAGCAGCTTGAGCTTGTGAAATATGTGGTGGAGGTAGGGATGGTGGCTGGGGTAATATTTCAGTCCATCAGATCTGCAGGGGGGCTAAGAAGGGCAGCTATGGTGTTATTGGTGGCAGATTTACAAATAGCACCAGGAAGGAGTAGAAGGAGAGCTTTTACCAAAATAGTATTTTCTGTAACAATGTAAAATTACTTGAAACATTATAACAGATTGTCATGGAGTCCTGGGATAAATGAAGATGTTTACATGGTCTGTGAAAGGAGAAAGAGGTGCAGTGTGATAGTTTGGATCTATAATCTTTTGAAGCATGTTTTTTTAGGTTTCTGATTACATTTTTCTCTTTTTTCATTCTGTCTCATAGCACATACAGTAATGAAAGAAACTATGACCATATTACACCAATTATAAACAATTATCAAGGTAGTGCACTGATAATATCCTTTCCTTATGAAAGATGTTATATTTATTAGCAATAAATGTTCAATTTTTAAAAATATTTTACTACATAGAAAGCCACTTCGTTCTTATTATATGCATATAATTTTCAAATTTCTAGATATATATATTTAATAAGTTCTTAATGATAAATTTGTAAGTATTTTTCCAGTTTGTTACTAATTGTTTATGTACTATAAGTATCAATATCCTATTTTAATATCTTAACTTAGAAAAAGATATGTTTTCAAAATAATTGTTAAGCATACATATATATTATATATAAACACACACATTTCTTGTACTACTTGTCTGTGTTACTATATGCAGAATTATTGATAGATTCTTCCTATTAGTCTTCAGTATATATCAAATTAAAAAAATTGATTCCTTACATATAGCCTTTGGGGAACCACTAAGACTGCTTCAAAGCTTACGGATGTCTAAAGACACCTGAGGACATTACCCTACTTGTCTAGTGCAGGCACACAATGGGATACATTTGCATAACCTCACCTTAGCACAGATAAACACACATGTGTTGGTTACAGCACCATGTAAGAATGTAAACATGAGATAACAGAGTGTATAAGAATTATGCAATACAGAAGCAGGCAACTCTACTGCTTTGCTGTGCTCCATGGTACCTACTGTTGCTGATATCTTTCAGAAGTATGTTGCTTAACCTTGGGACTTGACCATCAAAAATCACCCTTGAGACCTTTGAGTGGGTCAACAAAGCAAATTTAATAATTTTTATTATCATTGGATGATGTTTTCCATTCTCATGCCAAAAATACAACATAGAGTTTGTTTTAATTCTTTATTTAAAAAATTATTTATTTAATTTTGGATATTTGAAATGGGATCTCATCAAACAGCCCTGGATGGCCTTGAATTTCCAGTGATCTTCCTGCCTCAGCATCCCTAGGGCTGTGACTACCAGAGTATGCCTCCACACTTCACTAATGTTTCATCTTTTTAAAATCTATGTTCTACACTTGTTGGCACTGTATCTGTCCTGTTATATACACTTTCTTTTAAATTAGCATTTTCATGTCATTTCCTAGAGTATTTTTGTATTACAAAATATATTCTTTAGGTATATAGCTTCTGCTTCAAAAAAATTACATTGATTTGTCATGCCATTTTGATATTCATAAATCTGTATTAGTTTTGAGATGTTTATTCTTAAATATTTGATTCCACCAAAATTTAACAATTTCCTTTCTGATTTTCTTTTTTTCTTTTGATTAAGCATATTCTTTTGCCTGAATTGTTCTTCTTTAAATTTCACATTTTAAAGTCCTACCTACAATCTGACTGCACTGGGAAATGAAGCTTGTATGAAAATAACTAAGCTTAAATCAGTTCATGATGGCAGAACCCTAGTGTAATAGGAATTGTGTCCTTATAAGCAAAAACAGTGGCCCTCTCTCTTCCAGTGAGAAAACAGTAAGAGGACAGTCCTAGAAATAAGCCAAAATAAAAGGCTTTACAAGAAGCTAGATCAGGTGCTGTCCTGAATTCAAAATTTTCAGCCTCTAGAAGGGTGAGAAACTAGTTTCTGTTCAAACCATTCAGTTCCTGGTGTTTTGTTATGGAGGCCCAAGATGACTAGGACAGCATGATTAAAGGAGATATCTTAAACATTTTGATAATATAAATAATCAACTATATTTTTATTAATTGAATTGTATATTTCAAACAAAACAATTTGTAAACTTTTTTGGATGTAACTTGTCAGAAAGACTTATTTATATTGTTAGTTATGCTGAATATCAATGGAGAGTAACCTATATTTACTCCTGAATTGATAATGATTTCTTTTATCGATCTCATGTAAAACTTTCTTCTTCTTCTTTTAAATAAGTTTATAAAACACAAATATTTTCAAGAAGATTTATTTACATTAATTACAAATAGAAAAACTCTGACTTAAAACACTTTTTTTGTTCTATGATATGGCAAAAACTATATATATTCAGTAAAACTGCACTTCTAATTTTGAAGCTGAATAATTTTCTAGGTTGTTGATATTTAATGAGATCCTCTAGCAACATACGTTGTATGTATAATTATTGCATCATTCTAACTCTTTCTTGTGCTTTTTCACCATGTTCATTTTACTTACCAATTGTTACCATAGCACTGTTTGATACTGAAATGTATTACTCCTCAGTAGTTCAAATGTATGTGCATTTCCGACATAAGTTATTTTCACTTCATGTTAAGTATATTAAAATATAAACTTATAAGTGGAGGAACATCTTAGTGTCTAAAATTTTTATTTTCATTCTCTTTAAACTTTTTTCTACAGCATAGTTTTTTTATTCAAGATATAATTTATTCTTTTATGGCCTTACCCTGAGTTACATGATATTACTAAGTAAGTTCGTTCTTCATTTTAGGGAGTAATCTTTTTTAATAATTTCATTATAATATCATTGTGGTTTGAAAAGCGGAAGCAAGTGGAAGCATTTTTCCTCTCCTCATATTTCTTCATAAAATCTAGCATCAAGAGTATCCTTTCCTGGCCGAAAGGGCAATGTATCCCGTAAGATGTCTTTGGTTGGAGTGGGGGATAGAAAGATAGGGATTTACTCAGTTATTTAATATTTTATAGCCTTACTGCTACACTGTGGTGTGCAGAATTTAGAAATATGCTGTTTGCATTGGGTTTCTCACTCCTTGATATCTTTATACTAATGATTTCTATTTATTATTTTTAAGTTTTTGTAAAGAAGTTTGCTAACTACTCTCATATCTCTAACACTATATTCTATGCATGGTTATTACATCACTCTAGCTCCTTTTGTGCTTTTTATTATTTCATTATGTTTAACCAAATGTTCATCATTGCATTTTAAGATAAAATTATGACACTTTATTTTGTTCCTTTAGAAGATTTTAAGGATTTTTAAATTAACTTTTTAAATTGGAAGCTTCTTTATTCTCTTCCTTTGGAAACTGGCTTAAGCGTACCTAAGATTTGCTTATGTAATGTCTACATTTTATAATTTTATAATATTGTGATTCTTTCCAAGTTATTTCCTCAATAAGAATCCTTCCTTTTTTCATATCCAAGGATGAAACTTCAATTTATCCTATTGATAATTAGCTTGTATTATACTGTGAGAACACATTTAAGCTATTTTTTAACTTACTCATATGTACTATAGGATATTTTGTCATTTGACTCATTGCCTGAGTAATTCATTAACTGAGTTTAATCTCTGTATGTAATTGAGGTAATCAGATCATAGAATTCAAATCATGTAGTATAAATAAAATTTAATCTTATCTATTTGGAGCTAATATAAGTAAGTTACTATTTTTTGCATATAAATTGTGGTGCAGACTTCTCAGGATTCCTGACCTCATTTAATAATTTGAAGTTTTATTTTTCATAATTTTATGCACCTGCATTAAATCCTCTACTTCAGTTTAAATTATTTTTGCCTTCAAGTCACTTTGCCCCATGTATTATTTTGTGAGAATATCTTTAAATTATTTCTTTTATATATTTTTCACTGAGCCATTTTATTTTCAGTTTGTCTCTTTTTAAGGACATGCAGTTAGAATTTGGCATTTTGATTAATTTTCTGAATACTTTTAGTTAGATTATATAATTTAAAGCTGTTAGAGGAAAGTATAAGTAATTGTGTTTCCTATTTTAATTGTTACATATTTACTACAGTATACCATTAAGTATATGGTGTGGAGCCCAATATGTTCCTCATAACACATCTGTAAATTTATGTTAAGTGTTTTAGAGTTATCAATAAAATTTTAAATATGCCTCTAATTTTCAGTCTAATGATTCATTGATTCACATGTGCATTCTTCATATCAATGTCCCACTTGGAGATTTGGCAAAAATAGTACAATACCGTCTTTCTCTGCTTACTCCACTCCACCTCTATCTTAGGGCTTTGCTAAGTGTTTTGGGATCTTTGTTGCTAGCCATTAATTATATATTTTATCATCATAACATTTAGTTACACTTTTGGAATTTATACCATGTATAGAGTTTCTAATTCTGCATGGGCATTAAGTGTTCAGAATATCCTTCTGTTGCACATTTTCTCTAGTCCTCTTTGTTTTGTTTCATTTGTGTTAGTAATCTGAACTTATGAAAGCTTTTCTTAAAAAGATAAGTGCATAACTGATATGTTTTCTTAGTTGATGTATTAAAAATATCCTATCACTATTCCATTTGAATTATAACTTGGCTGATACTAAAATTATTAATTCATATATGTTTTCTTTTAACCTAGGAACCTTTAGTCATTGCTTCATGGTGACCACATATTGATTATATGTGTGGAAATGTAAGTAAGACCAGTTAACCATCTTGTAGACTGAGCTAAGTTTCTTCACTAAATGCTACAAAGAATCCTTCCTGACAATCATATTGCAATGACATTTCAAAACCGTCTTATTTTATTTATTTATTTATTTATTTTTCATGTGAGGAACCACACTCAGGGTCTCACCATGCTAGAGAAGTGCTCTGCAGCAAGGCTGTATCCGTACCTCTTTAGTAAATATCTTGGTCTTAAATATTAATTATAATATTTTTCTTGTCCTGAGCCTGAAGAACCAATCCCCTCAACATTCTTGAAAAAGTGATTGTCCACTATTTTTTGTTTTCCATGTAATAGTCATTGTTCGAATTTCTCACTAATTGATTTTATTCCAGGAAATTTTACTCTGTAAATAATGAACATTCTTATCAGTTCATTCTAAATTCTAATTCCATGCTATGTTTTTATTCCTATTTTTTGATTCATGTTTCCACCAAGACTTGGCAAATGTATAATACAAATATCTTTGCCCTGTTCTCATTCTCTGAGGAATGTATTTTGCTATTTCAAAATAAGTTACTATTTTATATAATGTTTCAATAACACTCAAATTCAGTTAAAAGATATTTTTAAATTATAGTTTCCTATAAAATTTAAATCATAAATGTACATTACATTTTATCAAATTCTTTGTGTCCATTGAGCTGATTACAGATTTTATTATTTTATTTTATATGTTGTACTCAGAATCGAACTCAGGATTTTGCATGTACCAGGCAGGCCTGGTGCTGCTGAGCTACCTCCTTTGATTATAGACTTTACTTCTTTATTCTATAAATGTGATTGGCCACATTCACTGCCTTTTAATTCTTAAACTGAAAACATACACTAAATAAGGCAAAATTAATTACCCTATATTATACATCTACAAGGTTGTTAATTTCCACAATGTTTGCTAATAGTTTAGGAAAGGTTTGCATTCCCATTAGGCAGATTAACCAGCAAGAGTCTATTGCTGCCTGTGATCAAAAGACATGTAGAGCAAGAGAACCCTGAGCAATGGATTCTCCCAAAAATCTAAAGTTCCATAAGAAATACTGTAACATTTTCTAACATCTCAGATATCGATAGCTTATTTTGGTAAAGAGAACTTACTGTATACTTGATAGGGTTTTATGTTTGTGTGTGCTTCTGTATAATATATGTGCTTTTAAACAACTATATATGGGGCTGGGGATATAGCTCGGTGGAATAAGCGCTTGCCTAGCAAGCGCAGGGTCCTGAGTTCAATCCCCAGTACCGCAAAAAAAAAAAAAAAAAAAAAAAAAAACCAGCTATATATGCTTTTAAAGGTAACAGTCTGAGGGAAAATTGACTAAAAACTTTTCCAACTCTGTCATTTGTCTTTTCATTTTATTGGTGATTTCTTTTGCTGAGAAAAAGCTTTCTAATAATATGAGCACCCAGTTCTTGATTCTATGAAGCATTTCCTGTGCAGTCTGGGTTTTATTCATGAACTGTCTGCTACAATTGTCTTCAAGATTTCTACCTCCTTTCTCTACAAGTCGATTTAGTGTTTTGTTTTCATATCTTTGATCCATTTTCACTTTCACAGTAATAGACATGGGTCTAGTTTTACTCTTCTGCATGTAGAGAGCTAGATTTTCCAGCACCACTTATTAAAGAGGCTACCTTTCTTCCAGTGAACATGTTCGGCCTCTTTGTCAAATATACGGTGGATGAGTGTGTTTGTGTTCATGGTTGTGTCACATATTCTAAGCCATTCCACTGATCCTCAGCTCTTTTCCTTTGCCAGTATCATGCTGATTTTATCACAGTAGCTTTGAGTATAATTTCAAGTCTGGGACTGTAATACCTCCTGCTTTGTCCTCGTTGCTCAGACAAAGAATTTCCATTTCGAACATACAAAGAATTGAAAAAAGCTGACACCCCAAATTCAAAGACCAAATCAAAAACTTGGAATCTGAGATGGATACACATTTTTCAGATGAAAAATACAAATACAGAACAAATATATGAAAAAGATGTTTAGTATACCTGGTCATTCATGAGATGAAAAATAAAATAACACTGAGATTCCATCTCACTCCAGAAAGAATGGCGGTCATGAAGAAATCAATAAATCACAAATGCTGGAAGGAATGTGGGGAGAAAGGAACCCTTCTCCACTGTTGGTGGGAGTGTAGACTATTACAACTAATGTGGAAATAAGTGTGGAGATTTCTCAAGAAAAACTAGGATTTGAGTTCCAATTTGACCCAGCTATTCTGCTTCTGGGTATTTTCCCAGAAGTATAAAAAAATCATACACAGTAAAATATGCACACCCATGTTGATAGCAACACAATTTGTGATAGTTAAATCTTGGAATCAACCCCAATTCTCATCAACCAAGGAATGGATAAAAAAGATGTAGTCTTTTTATACAATGGAATGCTACTTAGCCATGAAGGATAAACTTGAGACTTTTATAGGTAAATGTATACAACTTGAGGTCACGCTCAAAGTGAAATATATCAGCCTCACATGTGCAAACATCATATTGTTTCCCTGGTGTGAGAAACTGAAATAATAAATAAGTTCTAAAATATAGAATAGATATTGTGAAATGGGAAGAAATTGTTCAAAAGGGGTAAAGAACTAGGGTGGGTGAAAGGAGAAAAGGACAATAGGGAAAAGGGAAAAAATGCAAGTTACTCATACTATTAGTGTCTCTTAGTTCACTACAGAAGTTTGTGTTTATATTGATTGGAGAAATTTTTATACTCATATATTATACCCTGAGCAACTACTTTAAAGGTAACATGTAATGTGTTGCTTATTGTTATTCTATTATTTTGTTATGACATTTTGTTTTACCTTTTTTTTCCATAAAATAAAAGAAAGAAAATTACATCTCTGTACAGGCCAATTCCCTTTGCAATAGAATTAACTCATCTAATGGAAATAAATCAATAGTTTTAAGACCCCTAAAAAGGGCAGCATAGTACCAGGATGTTTTAATGGAACACATCACACTTTTCTTATTGCTTTAAGTAATGCTAAACTAATGTTACTATTGCAAGAAACTATAATTAGTCAAAATGTAAGCAATGATCATTTCGAGTATAGAGCACTGTAAGCAACTAGCAATGTCTATTACACGTCCTAAAAATATGTATCTGAAACAGTTTTGTGCATTCAAATTATTTAAAAGATTCTAGGTAAAAGAATACAAATGTTTAGGTTATTCTGCAATATTAAAACTAAGAGTATACAAGAATAAAATAGCTTTACTAATTTCCAAAAATTAACATGAGATGAAAAATCTGTACCAAAACAAAGTATCAGCAGTAAAAAAGATAGAAAATGTAAAAGAAATTCAGGTTTTTAGATTTATAATTCAGAGCAACTGTCTTCAGTTATGCTATGCCCAATTTATTTTCTAACACTTGCTCATTCATGTGTTATTATAGTTGTAATGAATAATTTTGGAGGGGAAGTTATCTGACTTTTAAAATACAATTGCTATGTGTCAAGAATAATCATGAGCATGGACTGATGCATTCAAAAATCATAATAACCCTAACACGAATATTAAACATTTTCAACGTAACTGGCTTGAGAGTCACCTAGGTGATGAGCAAAGCACTTTTTTAAGTGTGTCTAGAAGGTAATAAAGATGTCAACTTGTGGTCCCAACCCCCTACTCTTCGATACCACTTCTATCCTCCATTTCCTGGCCATAATGAAGTAAGCCTCCACCAGGTTCTGCTTCCGGTATCTTCCCTGAACCTGGCTAACCATCGACTCAGACTTCTGAAATGGTGAGTCAATTAAAACTCTCCTACTTTAATATTTGAGTATCAGGTGTTTTTTTTTTCCCAATTAGGGAAAAGATGATGAAGACTGATTTTTATGCAGGATGTGAAAAATATTTTTAGTTTAACATATGCATAAAATTTGGGAGAGGATATTAAAGTGAGCATTTCCATGAAGACACTTAGCAAATCCAGTATGATTTATGATAAGACACCATAGAAAGATTTCAAAATAGTGGTGACAAAATTAGCTGACCAATTCTCATTAGAAAATAAATGAAGTGAGAACTGATTCAAATTATTTAGTTATTGATCATTCTTTTTGCGAAATCTACTGATGGACAGAGAGTTCCACCTTCCTTTTATTATATTATCTCAACCAGACAACCTTCGTCTCAAAGTCTCATCTTTAACAGAACTACCCTGAGAACTTGAAGTGTATCTCCCACTACATGTAAGAAAATTAGATGATGCACTAACTTTTAGATAAAAAAATGTAATGGCTGAGAACGGGCCACCAGGTCACATGAATGGAAAAGCAAAGGAGAATAGTTGCTGGATAGGAAATTAGTCCAAATAGCACATTCAAGGTCAAGGACCACTTGAACAGTGGTTACTGTGGACTAAAAGCTCAAGCCAATTATTTTTTCTTTGTGATTTCCTGGCTTCCACATCTTCCAGAATTCCTGTACCAGGTGAGAAAAGAACAGTAGCATTTGTAAAATTCAGCTTTGTAGCTATTTACACAGGAAAACCAATTTTTTTAATTTACAAAAACAAAGGAATAGCAAAATTTTGCTGCAGTCAATTAAATCACGCATTCATTGTATAAACAGGAGACTCAGGATTTTTTTATATGAGAAAAGCAAAGTCTAAATAATTAAAAAGCAAAGTAATACATGATAGGACAGAGGGAGTGAGACCTGATGCAGATAGGAAGTAGAACTAGGGATAGAGAGAAGGGGGTGGGAGTGGAAAAATAATGAAGATGCGAAAGGCATATGTACCAGCTCCCTTCAATGAATGAATCATTGTGCATCACTATCGTATGCTAATGAAAATATTAAAAATAGGGCTAGTTATTATAGAATCTTGAAAGCTGTCTGCAGAGTTGATGCTGTGTTTTGGTAAATTCTTTTATGATAATACATTATTAAAGAAAAACAGAAATACTAAGTAGATGGTTTCCAAATACCAAAAGAATTATATGGTATACCAGGACATTTGCTAAAAAGAATAATGAGATCAAACAATTCTAATTTATCTAAAAGTCCTCCTTTGAAAGAAAAAAGCAAAATATAATTTACTGTACTATATATATTTTAAAATAATGAGCAACTGAATAGTGTGTGTATTAGCAATTAAAGCATGGGATATAATGACTTTGTAAAATAAATTTCTATAAACATATATGAATCGTTTTGGGAAATCATCCAATGTCCTAATTGAAGCTTCAAAAATTGAACTATGTTGAGCTGAACAGGGAAATTGCTTCTGAAAAGTTAGGTATATATTTCCAAGATGTTCCTCTCCAGATATTTTTTTCATAAAATTTGTGAATTAGTCATCTAGGTGGCTGTTATAAATCATAAATAAATCAATTTGACTTTGATGATCACGGTAAGCGCAATAACAACCAAAGGAGAGGCTGCGTTCCCCTGTGTTCTGTTGGAAGGTAAATACGGCAGTACAGTGTCCTGTTCCTCATTTTATCCATCAAACCATTCAGTACATCAGACGTGCTATTGGTCTATATGCACAGCACAGCATGCAGTGAATATCCGGCAGCTTTTCAATTAACTTGGCCAACCTAGCAAACCAAAGGGCATAACGTAGATGAAAACACACACACACGCCTCTACGCCCCCATGCATGCGTGTGCACACACACAGGCGCACACACATACTTTAAAATGCTCAGATCTAGCTGTCTACGTTAGGGACTAATAGAAAGCAGAAAAGGGTTGCTTGTCAAATACGGTCGCTTAAAATTATTACAACTGATTAAACAGATCCTTCATTGCCTAAATTATAAGATGAGTTAAATTTTAATGGCTATAAACCTAAGGCAGCGTCTTTATAATAAAATGGATTGATATTTAATGCCAAACACTAAGTATTCGATCTTTTTATAATCAGCTCATTCAAATGAGTAGTTCTAATATTTAAATAGCTAAGATAACCTGACCATTATTGTGGGCAAAAGATAAAATTACATAATATTATATCTTTATAAACTTTGTGTTGAACAAGTTGCATACTGTAAGAATGCACTTTAATTTTATTTTAAGGAATATTATACATTTATTAATTGATATATGTAACAGATTATTGGGTCTAAGGTGAAATTTAATAGAAAATTTCCTAAAAATCACTTGGAAAATTAATTGTTAATGAAGTAAAGTTAAATAACTTCTTGAAAAATAAATGCAGTCTTATTAGCATATTTTTTTTTCAAATTTACTTTTAATCATGAGGATTCTGCATAATTCGCAATCATAATTGTATTTTAAGTTGACATACAATTCTCTTTAACACATCAAAATTGATAAATGTTAGAAATTTCACTGTTAAATAATACAACACAGTTTAACAAGGAAATAATTCCATATATTCTAAGTAACTTACCATTTAAAAATTATAGTTTCCACAATTCACTACTTTTCAAGGAAAAATTATTGCATAGTTGTTATTTCAAATCTCATTGCATAGTTGTTATTTCACAGATCTGCAAGGTTGGAAGGTTTATTTACCTGATGATAGTATATCCTTATTAATGTCATGCTTTCTTACAAAAATAAGAATATCTAATTTGATAGTATACTCTGTGATTTAATAATGGGAGAAGATACTCCTTATTTACAGCTGAACAAGCACATTGACTTTATTTCAAAATGGGCAAAATTAGATGTAGGTCTTCTAAAACCTAATTTTTTTTATTCTTGTTAAGTTAATGTCTATGGTTTGGCTTTTTTATGTGATACTCTCTATAAAAACTTTATTTAAAAAAGGTGTACAGTTGAGCAGTTAAGTGAAATCTCATTATTGATTTGTTGACTAGAATGAAAGCAACTCCTGAAGGAAATAAGTCTCATCATTTCAAGAGCTACTACACCCTTCCAGTTTGTGCTGTACTGTAAGAGTTAGCACTTGAGACTTTCATGTGTGACAACAGGATGCTAAGTGCCTTACACTCTTCATTCAGTAAGGAAAACTGATTCACCATGTCTCAATATGTGAATGTAAGATTCCTTCGGAGACTGGAATCTTTTGTCAATGTGTATCAAGGCTGCAACTTGATCATCAGTACAATTCTAAACTGGCTGAACTCTTCAATCAGGCTGTGAAGTGTGTCTGGAAATCTCATCAAGGCTCTCTAGATCTGTTACAGTGGCCTGAAAGAACAATTTATTTCTCTAAACAATATGTTTACACCTAAATACAAATGAGGCAAGCAAGCAACTTTCTTATCAAACTGACATTAACACATTTAATATTATGTAGCACAAAATGGAAAATAGTGTGTTACAAGAATCAACCAGTTTTCTGTGTCAATGACAGAGATATGAAGTGAACAATAAATATAAGTGAAAGAAAATCCACCCAAACCTTTTAAAAGACTATTTTCCTATGAAAATATACTTTAAAAGTAGCAACTGACCAACTGGTCATAGTGGCACACACTGTAATCCCAGAACTCAGAAGGCTGAGGCAGGAGGATCCCTGCAAGCTCCGGGCCAGCCTGCAGTACAAAGTGAATCCAAGGCCAGCCTAAACTGCGAAGTGAAACCCTGAATTAAAAAGACAAAAAAGGTAGCAATTGGTCAAGTGATCTGCAAATGCACGAGAACTGAATAAATATACAGTATCACCTGCACTTGTTTTTAATAAATTTTATAATTTTAAATAATGTTTATAACTTACATACTACATATGTAAGTAAAATATTATAAAGACCCATAATATTCACGTAGAGATTATACAATCATATATTAATCAGAAATTGACTATCAAGTATAACTAGTAACCATTTTTACATTATACAATTTTATAATAATAAAGACAATAATACTCTTTAAAATTTAATTTAGAGAAAACAAATAAAGCATTACTTCTTTCAGGTAAGGCTCCACTAATAACCATTGTTTATATAAAGAAATAATTGTAAAAGAATCATTAACTATTCTCGTTCTTACAGATTTCCTATGTCTTGTGTAGCTCAAGTTACCTAATTTATAAGAGAGGTAGGCAGCTTATTCTGTCTCCTTTGCTGTGGCTGCATGTGGCCAATTCTTCTAGCAACATTAGGTCTTGGGACCAGTAAGATATGTCCACACCCAGTGAATGGAAGTTTCACCAATATTACTTAGAGGACCAAACACGTGCACTGCACCATGAATGTCATGTGTTATATGTAGAGCAGCTGACAGGAACTGGGGTAGGGGAGCTGGCAAATAGGGGTTCACATAAGGTCCCTTCAGGGGTTATACAGCCAACTAAAGGCAAAACGAAAGGAGCCCACATAGAATGTTTTCTTGGCATGAGCTGGGGCAAGTCTAACCAGCCTGCTCTCTTCGGCTCTCACGAGGTACAACTGGTAGGAAAACCAGAACTGCGGCTGGAAGCGCTCCGCTGTGTACTATCCCAGGGAGGCACATGTCCTGTTCTCACTATACATGTCCTTCGCTCAGTGTAAAGGGGAGCTGGTATAGCCTACTTTGGCTGGTAAGTTTGACTATCAGTTTTAAATCAATACCACTGCTGTTACTAGAACAAAAAGGGTATCAAGAAAACTAATTCTTATGGTGTGGAAATAATACCATTGCTGGTATATCAAGATTCTAGACAATAGCACAAATAAAACAGCTCAGAATAATAAAAGACATTATAAACTTACTGTCTTAGTTACTTCTCAGGTTAAGGAGGAAGATCCATGACACTCAAAAATGCCACTACTTCTGAAAATTTAATGAAATTGCAAGGGAATCAATACTGCCAAAATGTTTCCAGAAGTAAGCATTAACCTAATAACCAAACCAGAGAAGGATACAACTGCAAAAGAAATACAGGCCTGTCTCCCAAAAAAACATAAACACAAAGATCCTCAATAAGATACTGGAAAACTGAATGTAAAAAATCATCAAGGACATTATATACCATGACCAAGTAGGATGCAGGGATGGTTCAACATATGCAAATCAATAAAGGAAATATACAATATTAAAGAATCAAAGATGAAAAATACCTAATCATCTCAATAGATGGAGAAAAGGCATTTGGCAAAGTCCAACAGTCATGCATAATAAAAACCCTACAGAAAATTGGACAAGATGGTCTTTATCTCAATCTGATACAAACCAAAAGCCAACATCATACTAAATGGACAAAAACTGAAAACTTTCATCTTAAAATCATCGAGAAGATGAGGAGGTCCACTGTCACCACTCCTATTTAACATAATTCCAGCACATTAGCCAGCACAACTAGACAAGAGAAAGAAATGAAAAGAATAAGGATTTGAAAAGAGAAGTTAAGTTATCATCATTTGCAGAGGACATGATATGCTAACTAGAAGAACCAAAGAGCTCGACCAAAAGATTCCTAGGTTTAATAACCAAATTCAGTAGCATAGCTGCATACAAAGTCAACATTCAAAAATTGATAGCTTTCCTCTACCTGAAAAACAAACTCAGTGAGAGAGAGATCCGGGAAACAACACCTCTCACAATAGCATAGAAAAAAATGAAATACCTAGGAATAGATGTAACAAAGGAGGTAAAAGAATTTTTCATTGAAAGCTACTATACTTTGAAAAGGAAAATGAAGATATCAGAAAATGCAAAGGTATCCCTTGTTCTTTGGTAGGAAGAACCAATATACAAAAAAGGTCATACTTCTGAAATTGTTATACAGACATTTTGCAATCCCAATCAAATTACCAATAGCATATCTCATAGAATTGGAGAAACAATCCTTAAATTCATTTGGAAATAGAAGAGCCCTATAATAGTAAAATCAATTCTTTGCAATAATGGCGAGGCAGGGAGCGTCACAGTATGCTATAAACTAACGATAAAAAGAGCATGTTTAAAAAAACAAGGGCTGGGGATATAGCTCAGTGGAATAAGTGCTTGCCTAGCAAGCGCAGGGTCCTGAGTTCGATCCCCAGTACCGCAAAAAAAAAAAAAAAACAGATCTTAGGATCAATGGAACAGATTAGAAGATGCAGAATCAACTCCAAACATACCTTGTCTTTGACAAAGGAGCCAAACACCTTCACTGAAAGAAAGACAGCCTCTTAATAAATGGTGCTGGGAAAACTGGCTTTTGACATACTGAAGATTAAAGCTAGATCCATATCTTTCACCATGAACTGACCTAAAGTCAAAATGGATCCAAGATCTAAATATCAAAGTAGAGACACTAAATCTGCTGGAAAACCCAATATTTAGAATTCTTGAAGAATTCCGTCTGGGCAAAAACTTTCTGAACAAAACCTTGATCCCACAAGAAATATAACAAAGATCCAACTGGAATTTCATTAAAAAGCTTTTACACAGCAACAGAAACCAATAAAAGAGTTAGGAGACAACCCACAAATTTGAAAAAATATCTTGCCATTTGTTTCTTACAAAAAAGACTAACACCTAGGATATGTTTTTTTAAAAAACCTAGAAAAAACCAGATCCCCCAAATGTAAAGACCCAATCCAAAAATGGGCATCAGAAATGAATAGACACTGAGATAAAGTAGAACCTGCAAACAAATATATGAAAAAACGTTCAGTATCACTGATCATTTGAGGGATGCAAATTACATCAATGCTGAGATTCTATCTCACTTCAGAAGGAATGGCTATTATCAGGAAACTAACCAATAATAAATTCTGGAGGGGCTGTGGGGGAAATGGAACCTTTCTCCACTGTTGGTGGGAGTGTAGACTGGTGCATCCACAGTAGAAATCAGTGTGGGTGTTCCTCAAAAAACTGGAACTAGATGTCCCATTGGACTCAGCTCTTCCACTTTCGAGTATCTTCCCCAAAGAGTTAAAAGCATCATACCACAGCAATATATGAACATCCATGTTTATAGCACCACAGTTTGTAATAGTTAAATCTGGGAAACAGCCAAAATAAGCTAACTGGATGTACCTTGAGACCATAATCCAAAAGGAAGAAATTAGACATACATTTTTAAATACTGCATTTTATCTCTGTGTGAGAAATCAAAAGTATAAATAAGTAAAGACTAAAATGTATAATAGATACCGGGAAATAAGAAAATATTCCAATGGGAAGAGTAACAAAAGAAAGATGAGGGAAAAAAGTAGGGGTAAGAAAAAAGAGAGAGATGGAACAAAACGGAAACAAAGATTTTGTTAATAAAGAGGGGAAAAGGGCTTGGAGGGAGAGGAGGGGAATGGGTAAAAAGAAGAATCGAGACCTCATGTACAGGTTCAAATTGCCTGAGATAAATGTTTCATTATGTATATCTAAAACGTACAAATAAGAGTTTTAAAGAGAAAATAAGAGAGAGAAGGAAAGGTTTACTTCACAGATCACAGAGGTTTCAGTCCATAGTCAGCTGGTTCCAAGGCGAGGGCAAGGCAGCATGGCGGAGGGGCTTCAGAGAAACAGTCCTTGGCAGGACAGACAGGAAGCAGAAAGCATCTAGCCTGCCTGCCTTCTTTCTTCATCTGTATTCTATCCAGGCTACAAGCCTATCCACTGATGCCACCCATACCCAGGGCTGGCTTTCCTCTTGAGCAGATTCATTCAAACACAGGCGGAACTGTGCCGGTCCAACTCAGGGACCAATTCAGATATCACATATTCTTGACCCATATTCACACACCTTAGATCCAGCCACCTCTGAAAAGCCCCAATCATGAGTGGATGAGGCTTTGAGGGGATATCTAGATGCAATAAATCATACTTTATAGCAAATTTGAATAATAACCAGCTTTAATACCCAGTCCTTTATAATTTTAAATTACATTTGGTTTATTTCTCAAACAAAAGTCTGCTTTTCCATTCTTTAAATTCCCTTCGCTGGGTTAGGTTTGAAAAAGACTAGTAGTTAAGTATTTTCCTAAGCCAGGCTTGGGGACGCATGCCTGTAATTCCAGCACGCTGGGAGGCTGAGGTGGGAGCATCAGAAATTCCAACCCACTTTAGGCACCTTAGTAACATGTTGACCCTGGTCCTAAAAGTAGAAAATGTCAAAATAAAAAAGGGATGGGAACGCGGTTTGGTGTCCAGGTCTTCGGGGCACTCCCCAGTAGTGCAAATGAAGAATGAAGGAATAAATACATAAATTCAAAAGAATAAAAAAGGAGGGGTCCAATAACTTCAAAGGCAACGTAAATACCCCAGGAGATGTAAAATGTGTACAGTCTGCACATTTGACTGAGGAAACTGCGGTATGTGTGCTAATTTTACAAATGTAGGTCACTAAAAAAGTGTCAAATACAAAATACAAACTGTAGCGGCTAAGTATGTTGCCATGATTCAGTTAAATTTTAATTGACTAGAAAAAGATAATACTTCTAATGATCTACTTCATAGTTCATCCATCCAGCCCATTTCCCCACATATGCAAGTACCAGCTCCTGTACAGCTTCCCATCAACAAAAGAAGAACAAAATTGTTTTTTAAGAAGAACAAAGATTATTTCAGCATCATTACTCAATTATTTCTAGCACAGATGTATTAGGTTAAATATTAAATAACCAGAGTTGATTTTATCAGTTTTATGTGAGACAAGCTAATCTCTTGATAATGGCAGAACTCAAGGACTGGGGTTCATATATTTAAGCAAGTGAATCACAGTACAGATGCATATTTTGGATATAATTCAAGGACTTGACTAGCCAGAAATTAATAAACTTGACTTTATTCCTAAGAAATAAATGTAGCTTTTAATAACATTCCTCAGTTACTGATAACAATAAAATCTCATTAACTGCATGACACTATTCTCTCTGAAAATAATCCTATTAGTCAAATTCTATTTTATGAAGATGAATTTCTATGCTTTATCCTTGCAAGACAGAATGTATATAATTTTTAAAATACCACAATCACAATGCAGTGCATACAAAATCTATAGGAATTATATGACTTATTAAGAAATTATTGCTATTTTGTAGTTTCAACACTATACTTTAAAAGCACATTAATTCCTATTAAATTACTCATTCAACTTTTATGTTTTTCTTTGAGAATTTTTATAACAAATTACTCATGTGCATGGATTTCTTTTTATAAGAAACAGAATAATGTAGAACATGTGAAATGTAAAATCTAACAGTGGTTCTTAGTATCAGCTTTATTATTCAATCGACTTATCAGGTTTTACTAATCTCAGAATCCCTATGATATTTTTTCCAGAAGAGTGAATTATATTATGCAGGTATAATTTCGACAGTGGAGAATAAATTATCTCTAAATAATTCATGGCAATCTTTCCCCCTCTTCCTTTCTTTTTTTCTGCAAAGATTGCTGAAGTCCTGTTCCCTAAAGGTTTTACTGTCCCAGGGAGACAAAGTTGACAGGTGACGGCTAGATGTTTTTAATTAGGAGAAACCCAATGTAGGAAGCGCTCCGGAAGGAGCAGCAGCTCATCCCCGTAAACAATATTTGACACCTGCTTTGCGAAATTAGAATGAACACCTGCCATTTGCCACTCAAAAGGCTTACTGCTCACTATTTCAAATAAAAATTAAAAAACAAAATTATAGTGGTTGAGGCTGTAAAACAAAAGTGTAATCTCAACTTGTATTTGTTTTAATGAAATTCTGTTATACAAGTAACATATGAAGCCATTGTCTCACTTAAGAATTAGAACTTTATACTAATTCTGAGATCCCATTTGATCACCAAGTTCAATCTCCCTCTTCACTTAGGATATTAACTCAAAAGGCAAGAAACCTAAAATTTGCCATTTTGTTAAAATGATGTTTTCTATAGGGAAAAGTTATAACTAATATACCTCATATTTCTCTAGACTTATTTCTGGATAGTAATTCATTCATTTTCTCCAATATTTATAGGCAGGCACTCTATCATCAAATTAATTAATAAAATGCATCACTTAGAAAGTGACAAGTACCATAAAATGTCTAAGAAAAAAGATGCCCCGAGAGGACCCTTGCTAAGGAAGATTACACTTGTCATAAAGTGGACAGGGGAAGATTGAATGGACCACTGCCGCTGGAGAAGAGAGTGAGGGCAGTGAGAAAACAGGACCTACGGACACTGGGACAGAGTACACCGCAGAGACAAGACTGGAAGCCAAGGCCTGAGATGGGGGGATTCTGGCGCATCGTGGCAGAAGCGTGGGGCAAAGTATGGCTGGTAAGAGAGACGTAGTTTGAAAGGAACAGACAGGATTGGATACAAAATTTGCAGTCCTCCCTGATGAATGAAAACACGAAGGCCTGTGTTCAAAAAAGAACGAAACAAGAATCATGAAGGAAATCAAAAAGTTTTCCTTTCCTTACAGCCCTTTCAGTGACTTACCTATTTTGTTTTCAAAAGTAAATTTTTTTTTAATCTTAAAGGAGCACTGAACTTGTAGTTATTAGTGTTAATATCATTATCTTTGGGTGTACAATGGCAATTTAAAATACAAATATAAAAGTATTTTACTCATGCAGAAGTATTGAAATGACACCGTTTGCAGTTTGTACTTCACACGCGCGTACGTATTATGCTATCATTTTGGAAGCAATGCATACGTGAACCGAATTGCTCTTATTTCACTTCCTGATACGTGCATATTTTCCTAATCCTCTCAGATCACAAATGAGTGGAGACAGTCTGAAATGAAAAGAGACCGTGCATTGCCTTATCTTTCCTCTCCTTCCATGTCATCATTTTCAGCATGGGTGGTTGGCTAACAAAGGGAAGTGCACATGGGAATTGCTAGGGTGAGAAAAGAATATGGCAGATTCTTGAGTTTCTGCATTTCTTAGAATACCACTTCCTCGTTTCTTTTTCACAGCAAGTTTTTATTTAAATGAAAGAGTAGCTTCTTAAGGTTTCCTGCGCACTGCTGATTATTCAGTATTAAATACACCACACTTGCCATATTCTCACTGGGATTCTTGCTGAAGTCCTGTGTACCACATCACTACCAAGATTCCATGCTCACAAATCACTGCAAATGCTACTGGATAATGGGATGACAGGAAACAGGAAAACTACTGTGTGAATTTTCTTCCATGCTCCATTATTCAGTGCAATTTCACTTACAGATCACACGGTGAAGGATGAAATTATTAAGAATCTTAAGAAGGCAGCAGATCTTTATACTGAGAACAGATCATAGACAATTGCATGGGTCATCCACATTAAGGTGACCCTGGAAGAAAATGATAAAATTTGAATGTTAATGAAATTCAGTTCACATATAGTCTTAGGGGCCATTGTAATAATTTTGAATTTTAGCTACATATGATTGAAAACTACTCTAAGATTTAGTAGACACAGTGATCATTTTGGCATATACGTTCACGTTTATTGATTTAGCACTTTGTTCAGCTTCAAAACTATCCCTAATTATTTTAAGGGCCAATAACATACTCCTCCCCAGATTCTATGCTTATGAATGTGTAGTGCTCCGTATGCATTTTTGGTAGCTCTGAGCTTTACCTGGGCATAGCAATTCCTAAATACATTACTGGAAATAAGATGTGCAGAAATCTTCTGTTAAGGATGCCAAATACAATGCAAATTATATCCCAGTGTACTTGAGAGTTCAATCAAATTACCTTCACATTTAAAAAATGTCTGATTGGCCCTTTCATGGGACCAAAACCTACATCTTGTAGGAAAAGGATGTAAGGAGATTTGAAGTACCACTATCGCATGGGCATGGTACTACAATCCCCTTCCTTCATTCTTTACAATGTATTTCCCCTGAGGAACTTACTGAGGCAAATCTGGACACCACTTTTACATTTTTGAAGGGAGGGCCAATGCTCTTAGCATTAGCTCAATTAATTATTGTTCATTTTTTAGCTTGGTCTCAACTCAGGCTGTTCTGAGCTTTGAAATGGTGGAATTACATTAATTTCAAATATTTGCTTCTTTCTATTTTTGCAGATAGTTTTGAGAAGTCTGTTCTTCCATTTGGGCTTTTGCAGATCCAAGAAATGTCAAGCATGACCTAAAGTGGTGGCTTTTAAATGCAATTTAATTTCTGAACATAGTGTTTTCTTTTTCAAGTCAGTATGATCATTTTAATGCTTAAGTTATAGCATTAATGTGCACCTGACTGAATTTTCCAAATAGCCTACACCCAATACAATTCTACAGTTAATGATCTCAGCCTGAATCTCAGGCAAGAAAAGACAAGTTCAAATTTTTGATTCTAGGAACTACATGACTTATTTGTTATTATCTCAGTGACAGTTTCTAAGGAAAGATCACGCCTCACAGCAAGCCAGGAGCAATTATTAACAGTGGACTTCCCCAAAACTCCTTAATATCATAAACATTTTTAAAATTCAGTTTCCATATTTCTGGAATGAAATATTTCCATATTTCCATTTTCCTTTAGAAAACAATAGGCACTTTGCCTCATACTTTTAAAATGTATTATCACATACAGAAAATAAAGTAGCCATCTGTGGGCTTCAGGTGGTGCTTGATCAGACCATAGTTCTGTCCTTTGGCTTTATCTCTGCGATGGTTTACCATAAATGAAGAGATAGTATTTGCCAAGTCATCTCACTCTGTTCGTGTTGTTTCCTTCCCATGGAGTTACTTTCCACATTGAGTGATTGAGTGTGTAGACAGAAATTATAATTTCCCAAAGGACCACCCAGGTTAAAATTATTAATGGAACCTTTCTTAAATTCCTTATTTTCTAATTATATAATGACTGCCTTCACAGTTTCTTTCTTCTCTCTCTCTCTTTTTTTTCTCTCTCTCTCTCTCTTTCGCTGTTTGAGATTATGTAGTTCAGGCTGAACTCATTTTGTAGCCCAGGCTGGTCTCAGACTCACGGTGATCCTTTTGCCTCAGCCTCCCTAGAGCTGGAATTACAGGTGTGCGCCATCATACCCGGCAATGAATGCCTGTAGAATTTTTGCTACATGATAAATATGTTCCCAGACACTTAATCCTCATATTAACCTATATCACAGACAATGTCACACCCCCTCATTTTCTAAAGAAGTTGGGGTACAGAAAGGTCAAGTTTCTAGTGAGAAGTAATGCAACTGTCTTGCCTCAACACCACGATCTTAATGCCTACCTTATGTCATGTCTTACAATAAAATTGTTCTGTTCCTTTATTATTGTGCTTCATGAGAGTATTTAGTTAACCTTACAGAAAATGATAAAACTCCTATCTTGATTGCATTTTAATCACTATGAAGTCAGAAACTGTATGTATGCTTGCTAGTATTGTTCACAGTACTTTATCCATTGTTAACGAAGGAAAAAGAAAAAATAATGCAAAGTATAATTCCAGTCCTATAGATTTATTATTTTATATGGTTCAAGGAAATACTTTTTAGAGTAGTTCGGAGTAGTTACGGTTTGCCTTTGGCTTTGTTTTGTTTTATACTGGTTTATAAAGCAAAGAGTTACCCTACAATGTCAGCTTTTATGCCAATGTTTCTTTGATTTATTATTATAGTGTAGCAGTATTATATTATTGATTCATGTATAAGATAGACATTAGAGAAACCAAATAATTTGCTCATAATAAAAACATATACATGTTATACATTTTAATAAGGAATTATACAGCATTAGTATAATTATCACAGATAATTATTTCATAAAGAAACACACCAATGTAGTAAAAATACGAATAAATGTAGAGATTTATATGAATAGGAAATAATGTAACCTACAGCAAGAAATATTTTCTCATTCATTAAAAATCAATTGGAATTTAAAATTACAATTTTTGTGATGATTATTAATAGGCAATTAACATACCATTTCACACCTGCATATCTTGATATTTTAGAAAACACTTATACTTCCAGTGTTTACTTAATGCTAGGAATGATATTAACCTTGTGTTTTGAAACTTGTACAGTGATAAATGGAGATTCTGAGTTATAACTAGCAGTGAAAAACTATAAAAAATAAAGAAACTTTATTTCTAGTCAACAAATCTTTCCAAATAATTGTTCACCCATAAAATAATTTGCCAAAATTTCTAGGGCAATAATCTATTTCCCCTTTATTCTGAAGAAAGCCGTGTTCATGCTGGACGGCTGACAGCAGGTGTTAATTCTGCAAGTACTAATTTAACATAGCAGGTGCCAAATACATGGGGTATTAACTGCATGGTTGCTACAAAGTGATGACAGTCACTAAATGAGCTCTGATCAGGTGGCCAGTGGCACTCTCAGGCCTTCTGTTTTATTTTATTACTCACCTGAGCTTCATCCACCGGGGCAACACCCCAAGGAAGCCTGCCGCCGAGGAGCCTATGGAGCAATGAGCGCCTACTCCGGGGATGTGCAGGTTGTTCTAGTCTCCACCACCATTGCCTACTTTCAGTCACATATGATGTAACATATCAGTGTAATTACAATCACTTTAATTTTTTAAAATGATGAATAATACTACGGGAAAATTGCCAACAGCTGCTTCAGAATTAACCCCTTCCCCAGAACACTGCCAACCACCTGCTCCCGCTTGTGTTCTTCCTCCTCCCGCTTGTAAACAATTTGGAAACCATGAGCACACGCACTTCCCACTCGTCTGAGTTCCTGAAAAGCATGTCAGAAGCAAGACATTTAAATATTTATCTTCTTTTTTATCTATAACTCAAATATTGGCAAAAGAGTTTTCTCATCTAATGTCTGGTATCGAATACACATCTATATATGTCTCAGTATTGATGGCATTTTTGTTCTTAGGTTATCAATATTTCTCATTGTTTTGTTCATTTACTTATCTGAGTTTTTGTGAGTATTTAATTCTTATGGCCGCCTGCTCAAGTTTGTTTTGTTTTTCTAATTATACGCTTGTCATTCACAAGTCCACTCTATGATTCTTTTAAGCTCACATGCACAGCACTCTGGATAGAGCTCAGTGGCACAGTGCCAGCTTAGCAAGTGCAAGGTCCTGAATTCAATTCCCAGTACCAAAGAAAAAAAGATCACACTCACAAATCTCTTATTAGTATATGCAAACCCTGCCCAGTAACATAATGTTTACTCTTTTCTGTCTTTTTATTTCAAAATCTGAAGAGACAAGAGTTGCTGCTATTGCAAACATGGTGTGTGTGACGCTACACTGCTCCAGAGGAAGTCAAGGACAAAGGAGACGTAATAAGGCCGATTAGGGCATAACAAGGAGGCTAGACGGCAGGACATCGCCTGTCAATCACAGAAAACCTGAAATGAGGCTGGACTCTAGGCCAGAATGTGAGCTGTCAATCATGGAGGAGGCAGGACAATACTACCTCTCTTGTCAGACCCAGGGATCTGTCAAATCACAGAGCAGAATAGATTCTGAGGGCTGAATCTGACGTCAGAGAAAGGGTATAAAAGCAGCTGCTGGGTCTCTTCAACACTTCTTATTTTTCAAGTGACATGCTCTGTGTGCAGGGCATATTTTCTCTTTTCTTTTCACTTCCACTTCTTTTTTCTCTATTTCTTTGTTTCTTTCATTGTCAGTGAAAGGTAAAGTTTTAAATGTTAACTGGCTGTCCAGCCCAACGCCTTGAACAGGACAAGATCCTGGAACCGCTGGGCACCCCAGCACCCAATGACCATAGCATTTTCTGAACTCCCATACCTCCGTTCACTGCAAATAAATGCTGCAGCTCCCATTCATTTGACCTGCTTCTAACTTGCTCTGACTCCCACTCTGAGTATTAAGCTGTGGCTGATGGTAACAATGTAGGGAAGAAATCAACTGGGCTTCCATCAAAACCGTCAAGTTCAAATTCATTGAAATGATCTGTTTGTAGACAAAATCCATGCAAGCCTGTAGACCATCTGTGTTTCACTGTTCCTGTTTATCTGGTTTACACTGTCTTCAGAGACTGAGTGAGAGCAGAATTTGTCAGACATTATGAAACAAAGGGCTCAAATTCACAAGTTTTACCATGAGAATAAAGCCACCTACAGGGCTGTTTTATTGCAGATTGATCTAATATAAAAGAGGTGGGGTACTGAGAGAGTTCCACAGACAGATAAGGGTGAAACTAGTGGTGAGAATACTGAGTTGGCTTCTATTTTGCCCTAATCAACCAATATGCAGTTTACCACCTAGCATGTGACAGCCCTCTGGAGAAGTTTTACTTCATGAGAGAAAAGTGGGCACACTCTCTTTGAAATGGAGACCTAAAAATGTAATAAGGATTTACTCTTCATATCATAAAAGTATTTTATGTAATATCCTCTTTCACTATGAAAAGCTTATTGTGTGGACCAAAATCCTCTCTGGAACCCTGACTTTAAAGGATGCCCAAATTATGACATGCAGTGAATTAATTCATTACGGTTTCCTTCGTTAACCATGGTTCTTGCCCTCATGGGATTGGGGCCCTCTAACAGGAGTTCTGCTTCTTACAGAAAAAAGCTGAGCCTTGGTCTATGTGGGCAGGTGCAGGACGTGAGCCAAGAAAGGACTGGCTAAACTAGGGCATTGAGAAATAGTTAGCAATGCTCCTTTCTCAAAATATTAAATGAAACAGTTTGTTCAATGGATATTAGTATATCTCGGAAAAGAGATAATGCCATAATGTTGAAGGTCAGCGTAGTCAGCCTTTATCCAATAATTATGACTTCATCAACCCTTCATTACTATCCATAAGGGAATGAAAGAGGTTTTCATGTAAATAATATAGTGCTCCTGAAGCGATGCTTTGTGATATTGCATTAAATTTAAATGGGATATTGAACTAATATTCTCGTGAGAAGGATAATTCCTTTAAATACACAGGTTAAATCTCAAATGTGGAAATCACCAAAACTCCATCTTGTGTGTACATTCTGAAGACAGCTGATTCATAAGAAGCCATGTAATCATGTCTATTTTCTCTAAAATATTTAATTATTCAGAAATATTTTTATTGCTTTATCTTGCTACTACATTTGCTTACTTCACGCTAACAACTCATTTCTTAGTTATGTACTTTTAAATCTGGAATAAAAGTCTAGATTTCAGTCAAAATAAACATCACTTCTAGGTCAACATAAATATCAAACCAAGAAATGCAGAAGTCACACAGAGACTGACGCCCACGCGTGCTCTGACACTGTCAGCGCATAGAGCTTCAGGTGCGGGCAGGGCTGCTGTACCTCAGACATGGAAAATGAATCACATAAAAAGGGAGGCTGAAAACACTTGGCACAACATTTATCTCCTTCATTTATCTAACTTCAGAAAGGGGAATAATTAGTATAAGTATTAATCCAACTAAATTGTCTTGATATTTCTAAGAAATCATCACCAACTCATTAAACGTTTTCTTTCTTTCATCATTCTGAGGTGGTTCATTTCTCCGTTTGTATCCAATCTAGAACAAACCTTACAACTGCAGCTTCTCTGACGCCGAGTGTGATAATGGTTTATCGCTGTTATAAACACTGATGCATCCTTTGTTTATCTCTGGCAGAATATGACTTCAATATGACACGAACAATAAAATAAAAACATTAAATGATGATAAATGCAAGCTTCTAAGTGCTTTTTCAAATAGTTTTGAGTATGATAGATACACGCTTTTAAGAGTTAATTGCTGTATCTCTACTGTTTAATCTCGCTCCGGAACCACGCTACAGTCATTAGCACTTTCCACTTGCACTACTGTTGTTTCCACATAATTTTAATGCTTTATGAAAAGAGAAGTAGATTTTAATCAATCTTTGCGTTCCTCTTAGTATATCCTCAATAAATTTTCATTAAGTTTTAGTAGGCCATTTGTCTCCATAGAAGATAAAAGAAAAATGAATTGGGATTTGTTTGTTCCCACTAACAAACAACAGCAACAAAATGTATAAATGTGAGCTTGTGAAAAGGAACGCTCCTTTCTCGCGAGCTCTGAAAGAAATATGATAAATGGGTACTCATGTAATGGAGAATTGATCATTTAATTAACAGTATATTTGATTGTAATTTTGCAAGGGAAAATACGCTGTTTTCTTAAAGACATTTTATTTTAAAATTCAGGAGAAAAACTGAAAAATTTAACTCAAAACCTTAACTCAAAATGATTCTTGAAATTAATGCTTGATAGTCTAAAGCTGTGGAAACATAGAAAGTGCGTACTTCTGAAATATCAGTCACAAGTAAAAATCTGACATAGGCTCAAAGTCAATGTACAGTTCATCTCTGCCATGCTTGTATCATTTGATATTACAGTGTATTGTTAAATATACAAAGTCTACTTTTTGAATATTTTCATTTCTATGGATTTACTTTTTTTCCAAAGGACACATTTGCCACGCACCTAAGTAGAAAAATATGAGCTCATAGTAGAAATAAGTTGAAAATTCTAAGAGCTATGAGACACTCAAAAAGCATGCACTCTTCTGAGAAGTGGGACTAAATAATTTAGGAGTGAATGATACACACAGCGCAACGCAACAGCTGTTAGCAATAACAAAAACACCACACCTACGACTTTGCTTTTAGTTTGACTGGGCTGCAAAGTGCCTGGATTACACATGTTTTCTGAGTATTTCAGCAGAGATAATTTGGGGATAAGACAAGAATTTTGGTCTGTGGGTTTAGTAGATCGCCCTTCCTAATGTTCAGTGGCCATTTATTAAGTCCACTGAAGGCCTGGTTCGAACAAAATCCAGAGGAAGGAAAATTTGATTTCTTGTTTTCTCTACTCTGAAGTGTAAATACTTCATTAATTGTTCTCCTACCTTCATACTGAGATCACACCCTTGAGTCCTCTATTTCTCCAGCCGTGTAGCTGAGATTGAGTTGCATGATAAGCTGAATCTGCAGCTTATAAAGAATAGATCATGGCCAAGCTCACTCTACAATCGTATGAACAAATTCCTTATAATAAATCTGTGACTCTCTGTTCTCTCTCTCTGCCTCTCCCCCTCATTCTCTTGTTTTCTATTTTATGACATCCTTTCCACCTTCACAATTGAAAATCAGATGTACAATTACAATTTTTATGTTCGTTATAATTTCTGTAGCTTAACTACTAAATTCCATGACACACATTGACAAACCCTACTAGTTGTTGAATGAATTTGGAAGCACAATCAAAAGCCAGTTAAATATATGCACAACAGCATGCTTTGGGGAGCAACTTGATTTGGAAAAAATCTCCACTTAGCTCCTGAGTGAGCCTACAGGCAATTTGCTTTATGTCTTTGAGCTTTTGTTCCTGGCAAGTTTGCAGAAAGATGAGTCTCTGTTAGTTTAGATTCAGAAACAGAATGCGGTATTTTCTCACTTACCCTGTCCTTTCTCAGGCAAATCCTGACTTTTGGACAATAATAGTGTAATAGACGCAAAATAGTAGGGTCTTTAGGGGTTGGAGAGTAAGAAAAGTACTTAGACAAATGGACTAAATCCATTTAAATTTTTAAATTCTGAGAGATGATGAAAAGCAACAGAAAGTATGTAATGGGGAAAGAAAACAGAGTGTGAGTTGGTAAGTAAAATGTTTGAACAGGTTGAACTGTAGAAGTGGAGATATTGAGAGATGCTGGCTGTTAGGTATTCTTTTCCATGTGTTTTGAGAAACGTAATGTGAATACTGTAGTCATCCTTTTACTTTCGGTGGTAGCTTTTTGAATTGAGGATTTTAAATTTAGCCCACAGTTACCAACAAAATTTATATGTAACTTACACATATAAAATGCATAGCCTCATGCACTGTATGTTTAAAATACTTTTTTAAAATCTTTGTTATTAACACAGTGTTAAAATACTCAGCAGATTCCAGGATAGCTGGATTATTGATTTACTGTTTTAACAATTATTTTCTAATGCTCACTAGATTTTGGGCACTCTGTCTGTTGGTAAGAGTATAAAATGAAAAGTCAGTTGTGGTTCTTGGATTTACATAGTTTAACTTTAGCAGCAAATGTGTAATATACTTAATTTAGATATAATGTCTTTATATGTGTCAAAATCAATTAGTATTAGAACTTATAGGAAGACCCCTGAAAATTAGTAAGAGGTCAAGTAGGAGAGAAAAAGAGCACATTACACATAAGGATGTAAGGCAATAGATTGATTTGTGGGTCGGAGTGGGGAACCCGCCCTTAACACTGTGTAGTTGAGGACATTTAACAGAAGCTAATTTGTGGCAGTCAGAGTAGCAGGGGTTGGCCCACCAAAGAAGAGTAAGATATTCTATATTCTAAAATACAAAAAGAAGAGAAATATCACCGGGGGTAAGAATTATATTTTTTCTAATATGTGGAAACCAAAAAGAAAATAAAACCCTAAACCTCAGCAAGAAAACCCCAAGGGATCCGTGAAAGTTCTTATCAACTCAGAGTTGCATGCTTGCCAGTTGAATTCCACCACATTCATGTTTTCTTTTAAAATACAATGAAATATTAAATATTCATAATTGAAATATCAATAAGTGTACAACACTTGGTGGGAAGGAGTTAAAGAAATAAGTTCAGAGATTCATTACAGATTGTCCAGCAATGACCCAAGAGAGACTCGACTTCACCCTTCACAATGGACGGAGATTTACCTCCGTTCAATGTGCTAAGAAGCTGTGGAACACTAATGTCTGCAAGCATCCGCCAGATGGTGTTTCCTTGCGGTCTCTTAAAAACTGGCAGCGAGGCTGAGCAGATTCATATCTGAGCATAAAGTGTTTATTCTCTGAAGACATGGCTACTTTTATTCTTGCCCTATAAAAAAGTGACAGCAGCACAGAGGAAGGGTCTTCTGATCAATTCCCTATAGCATGTCTATCTCTGCCACAGGCAGGGGTCATCTCTCTACAATTTGCCACCTGCTGACCCTTCTGTCTGGCTGTTCTAGCCTGTGTCAAACAATCTGCATGCACATTTGCAGCAGTGTGTTAAAGATGCTTCTCAACATGGGTATTAAAACTATGTTCTTTTACCTTCTACATATAGATTATATGAAACGCCTTTGAATTTCCTACAAGTGTTTACATTTGTATTTACATCAGAATGCTAAAATGCAATTATGGTGTCCTTTTGTAACTCAGTTACTTCCTATTCAATATTCAGTGGTTCGTCTATAAAAGTCTATTCAATGCAATTTGAAACTTAGTTTCATGGTAATATACTTGAAAGCACTTATTAAATAGTCCAAGAAAACAAGGACATTGATATGTCCTTTAGGTGTGTGTGTGTGTGTGTATGGTAAGTGATGTGGGAAATGCAGGGCTGTAGTATGAAAAACTAGAAAGGGAAAGTTTGGAATATTCATATAGTTAAAACTTTTCTGTATCTCCCATCTCTTTGCTGGTGGCTGCGTTATATGGAAATATTGTCTTCTCGTAAATGAACAGACTTTGAGCCAGTTTATGAATTGCGTACATTCAAGCCAACACCAATTACAACGAAAACAGACTACCCTGCCTTTCTCCCTTGTGCTGCTTTTCCTTACACAGTCATTCAGGTGGAAAGACGCCAGCCTTCCTGCCCTGGGGCTTGTTTAGCACACTCACAGATGTCTGGCTCCGATTACAAACATGTACAATAGCATCGATGCCAAACTCAGCCTGGGGATTTCATTGACATCATGCTGAAGCATAAAAGTTTGAATGATCAACAGAGGTCTAGAATGGCCTTTGCTAATTTAAAAATATGTCTCCTTATTCTCAATTTTCTTAAAGGGAACCTCCATTCATCACTGTAGCATAGCATAATATGGTAGGAGAGAAAAATACCAAAGGGTAGCACAAGAATGACTTGGTAGCGGCAATAGGTAGAATACTGTATTAACCTGACATTGGGGAATGATCTGTACACATATGCTAATTTTACAGATAGCTGAAGCTTAACTTCCCAGGCACTAAAACTAACCATTGTCATAGATATTTCTAAAACATATTACACACATCTATGCATTCTGAAGCTGAGTGAGTTTAACATAATTTTACCTTTCCATTAAAACTCAAAGGGTCTGTCTATATGAATGCCAATCTGTTCTGTAATATGAAATCTGTGGCCTGAAAAGCAGTAGAAAGACAACATTCAAATAGTTTTCAGTTTCTCTGTTTCAAAGGAGGCTGCTGTAACTGTGACTGTTAGGTATGTGTCTAACCAGCGATCTTTAATCCCTATTCCAATTTGATTCTCCTATTGTTGGTGAATCCTAAGAAACTAGATAACAAACCTTAGTGGTAAAAATGGAAAAAAAATTCAGATATCTCAATAAAAGGTCAGTATTTCTCTAAAAGTGTACCACAGATTATATATTCACTCATGCATTCCCATAATGCATGGTTATTTTGATTTTCACCCCTTAAAATGCTAAAAATACAGAGTAAGAGATGGGTGTCCTTAATAAAAGTGAGAAGCAGGAGAAGAAGAAATTATGAAGATATGGTATGTGCATTCAAGAACTCCCCTCGGTACATGTAATCATTAAGAGCTGCAAACCTGATCTAGCAAAGAAACTAAATATACAACAATAAAGAACAAAGAATAAAATTCCGATCATCTCTAGGCTCTATTATTTGTCATGAACTTCAGATCTAATCACAAACAGCTTCAAAAAAATAACACAGATCATATTTTGTCACTATATAGAAGAAGGAAGCAAACCTCAAGTTTTAATTTGGAAAATGTATCTATCTGGATTTAAAACTTACAAATGGTCCATTATAATCTATTCTCTCCCCAGATAGCATCTTCCCATTTGTCCTCCTCTCTTAATGGGACTATTGGTGCCAAAGACCGGAGGGAGGTACTTTGTAGGGAGCTTCACCAACAAAAGCCTGTCTGTACTTCCTTTCCTGGGGCTGCTGTGCTACCTTGCTGTTACTTGTGAACTAAGTTTTCAGTCAATCGTTTTCTCTCTGCATATCTGGGACTTTTTATAGCTAAATTTTGTAGAATTAAGATTTCAATGAAACACTAAATGTGGCTAAGGGAGATGACATGAACTTCTGTTGGGCAGTGCCCTGCCCAGTTTATTCACTTAGGGAAGGCTGAGAAAGAACCAGCATGCCGTGGCAATGAGGTGGACAGAAGGAACACAGCAGGACCATGAAGAACCAGGTAGGATATCCCCATATGAAGCCTGCCAGGGGTCTGGATGGAGCCATATGAGTGGGAAGGAGTTAAATTTAATGATGCGTTCTGTGAAGGTTCCAGTAGTGAATCACTCAGACCAAGAGATATGCTGAAAGGAAGGTGGGATGGAGGAGGTCCCCGGTGTCAGCGACAACTACCCAGACAATAAGAAAATAGGGGCTTGTTTTCTGATTCTAGGGATTACAGAAAGAAAACTCCAGGACTGGGGCCAGGGTTGTAGCTTTGTGGTAAATTACTTGGTTGGCATGCACAAAGCCCTTGGATTGTCCTGAGCAACACACACACACACACACACTGGAAAAGAAAAAAGAAAACTATCCAGGACCAGAACACTTCTGAAAAACCATGTTTCCAGTTTTCTTTAAATTCAGCTGTTTTGTTCCTTCTTATAGTAATTTTTTTCTAACCTTAACAATGGTCAGGAATGCGGCTCACTGTTCACGCAGTTGCTCAATGTGTGAACCCCAATACTGAAAAAAACTAATAAAAATATTCAAATATCTGCCTTTAAGATATTTGTACATATAACATCTGTATTTTTTTCTAAATTAAGTTTATGCTTTACACAGTTTATGCTATGGACAGTTTATGCTTTGAACAGTGGAGCAGATTATCAAGCATGTAAATCAGTAAGATTTATCTGTTTGCTTTGCCTTCAAGATTACAGCAAGGAATATACATAGTACTAAGCTCAATATTTGGTAATTCAAAAGTCTTTGAAAATATGTCTCACCTTTTCTTTTTGTCTAGTAGAACAGATGAAAACAGCATTTCTTTTTAATTTGATCTGACATTCAGACACTATTAAAAGTGAGGAACCAGAGAAATCCCTGAGGAACACTCAGAGTTTGCTAAAATTTGCCTGAAGCCAAGTGATTTTCAGACTCTTCACCTCCTGACAGGTTTCAGTCACCCTCACCCATCTGAGCCCCAGGATCAGGTAAGTATAATGAGCATGATTATTAGGGGATGCTGTGCAATCACAGTAAATAACATTATGATTTGATAATTATCTAGTGTTCTTCATATGTTCTTGAAAGGAAGCAAAATTCTCTAGAGCAGAGACAATGAACATTGCTCACAAGAACAGTAGAAACAAGATATTAATCAAACATATTCTAATGCTTCTAGTGGAAGAATGATATGAATAATAAAATTATTAATGAGAGACAACAAACCTTTGAGTCGCTGTCAGCATTCGTATGCAGCATGCTTGAGTAATTTAATGAATTAATATATCCTCCATGAAAGCCTGCAAGCCAGAATTATCGTCAGCAGGGTCACACCTTATTTTCTAGACTTTCCAAGTTTTGTGCTAATTCTCTAAATTGGTATGCAAACTGGAGGTGCTGATTGCATGTTCATCACAGAACTGAAGCTGAAACACTAAAACATATCACAACCTAGTGGGCTTTTAGCGAAAACTAGACCGACAATGTCAGTTTTGATTGACTTCTCCTTCTTTCAGAAGCAATTTAGCACATGCCAACTAAGCTAAACAACAACAACAAAATCCTTGTCACCCTGGCTGTAATGAAATCTTGGAAGAAAAGCACTACAAAGAAAACAGGAGATAATGCAAAACAAGTTTATCAGAGAAACGTCAAGGAGGCAACCATGATTGCGAAAAGACATTCTTCTTCTTGTACATAATCTTGGAGCCAGGCGCAACTCACTGCCAAAAAAGATAACTTAATAATAATGAATCAGGCTGCTTTCTTGCAAAAGATATGCCAGTATTAAAATAGTGTCTGGCAGTCTCCTACTGAAAACATGGCAGCACATTAAAACTGGCCGTAAAATCAGTAAATGGTCCTAGAGAGATATTCAAGGAGACAAGCAACCACATCTAAATTGCCATATGTTAGAACAAGTATTTGAGTGGGCATGCAAAGGGAGTCTAATTGTCTCCAGGGAGCATAGCAGGCTCTAAACCAGGGCTATGGGGAAGGATTACATACAACGGAAGGAGTAAGGAATTGATAATCCAGGCCCTGTGCTTCTTCAGCATTTCCTATTTAAAACTTTTTATTAGTACCCTCTGTTGCATTGTTAAGTTTCTGTAACTCTGGCTTTTTTTCTTACAAAGGCATAGGGAAGTAGATTTGGGCTGAGGTCTAATCCCTTTCTATGATACCCTTCTCCTCCATAAGAACAAACTTATCTCCAACTGCACAGTTTATAGATCATGATTGCATTGTGAGATAGAAAGATGATTTCTGTAGAGAAAGGCTAGGAAAGGAAAACCAGAAAATAAATGAAAGAAAAAACTCCCTCAGTGGTTCCATATGCAGATGATTTGTGAGACATTTGATGTATTTTAAATGATTTATAAGGTGAGCTCAGCTTCATCAGCCTCTGAAAAATCTCTGTACAATAATTTTTAGAGGATGAAATTGGGAACTTTGCAAAAATTACACTTTTTATGTCCCTATGCAGTGACAAAAAGCAGGCCCTGGCTAGTTCTACACAATGTGCTACCCCAATATCACTCTTTTTTTTAATTTTATGGAGGAAAAAAATTTTAAAAATTTCAAAACAGGCTAATAAGAACATAATAATAATTAATACGTTGCATATTTTTATCTTCCTACTATTTACTCAGAGTTCAAGATATAGGCATGTATCTTATGCACACAATATTAGCACAAACTTTTCTTTTCAATGAACTAAAAGAAACTAGCTGTGTAACTATCTTAACTGTCTTGTATATATATATATTTTTTTTTTCTTTTTTCCTCTTTCCTTTCCCTTTCCCCTATCAGTTTCTCTTTTCTTTTGAACAATTTCTTCCCAGTGTACAATACCTATTATTGTACATTTTGGTTCTGATTTACTTGCTCTGCTTCTCTCTCAAGTGAGACAATACAGTGTGTACACATGGTGGGTTTGCACAAGGGACTGATCTCTCCTAGGAGTATACCTCTCCTCTAGAATACTTTCTTCTTAATGTCTTGCAATTCTAGTCTCGCCAAGATTTGCAGCCATGTTTCTACCATTTATTACCAATTCCACTCTGGCTAATAGAAAAACAAGGGATAAAACAAAAACTCTGCCTGTATTGAATGTCACGTGATTTGCTAACACCTTCCCTTAATTCATGACTGTCCTTGTCCCCTATGTGACACATTCATATTCACTGAGGTCAGTGATGCTTGGTTTGCAATATTCTTTCTGAATTCACCTTTCAGGTCCAGATTATATGACATCTCCACCACCGGGAAAGCCTGGGGTAATATGCAGGGTGTGACCCACAGTCCTCTCAGACATCCATCCTTCCACAGCCCAGATTGCTTCTAACTTTTCAATAGCAACACCCACCCTATGCAATAGATCGTCTTTCTATCCCTGTGTGTCTGTTACTTGTCTCTCATTGCTGAGACAAAATACCTGACACTCAAGAGAGGAAAGGTTCATATGCAGATAGTTTGTGGAAATTTCAGTCCATGATCAGCTGGCTCCAAGGCAGGGTTGCATGGCACAGGGGCAACAGTTCAAAGTAGCAGACATAGCAAAAGCAACAAGAGCAAAACGGGGTGGTCTCTTTTCCTCTCTTATATTGTAACCAGGCTTTCCACCCTGGGATGGGTCCTATATACCCACACCATCAGGCTGTTTACAAAGTGAAGACCCTGGCTCCCTGATGAGTCACTTAGTCAAACCTCTAAACTTGAGTTGACAGAGTGGATCAACCATAACACCTTGTTCTTCAGTATCCCTAGTACCAGCCTCCTCCCCTTTACATCCCAGTTTCATCTAACTCTTCCACATACCAAGCATTAGGCAGATCATTGAACTTTTAAATTTCATGTCACCATATTACTCCCATCATACATATTCTGTCATTTCTTTTATCTCATCTTCCACAATCTTATTTCACTAATCCTGCATCAGAAAATTTGCACTCTCACGCCTCATGGACTCCCAAATTAAGAATACCAGGAAATCAATAATTCAAGTCCCTTAAATCTAGCTTCAGTTATTGTTGACTGTACTTGTGAATGTCCACAATAAGTGCTTTTCTCTCTCACTCTTGATCACACTGAAAAATATTTCCATAAACATTTCAGCCCAAGAGGGCAGATTTTATGGACAATAATTCAAGTTCATTTTCTCTATTGGTACTTCTCATTTTGCCTCTCAACTCATGTACCAACTAAAATTTCTTTATAAAAATTATTGACTGTGAAATGCAACATATTCTTTTCTGTTTTATTTCAGTGCTTTTTTATTTTAAAGAGAATAATAAAAACTAGAATAATAGCAAAGTACCAACAGCATAGACAATGCAAAACAAAGAAAAAACAATAAAAATGATACAGGGTTTCAGAACAAAACGATAGGGATTAACAGTAGTTGTCATACTACATACTGCTATCGTTGAGGAACTTGCTCAGATTACCACATGTAAGAATGCAATATTGATCAAACCAGTGAAGAGAATGAAAAATAAAAACAAAAACACATTAGAAAGGATACGGAAGACGTTTACAACAGCAAAGGCAATCCGGGTGTTATGGTTGATACATTGTGTCAACTTGGGGAGTCTGGAGGTTTGGCTAAGTAACTCAGCAGTTGTAAATCTTGGGGTAAAAAGGACATGCCCTTGCCCTTCCAGGGTGTTATTTATTGTGTTAATTTGGGAAGTTTAAAAGATTAACTATGTGATTCAGCAGGAAGCCAGGGTGCTTCCTTTGTACCATCCTGAGCCTGTGGAAGAGGAGGGCATGGAGACTGTGTGAGAGCTACATGCCCCCTGGGTGGGGGTAGGCTGTTTACAATGTAAGGGAAGGAAAGAGGCTGCTTGCAGCCATTGCTCCGTTTTGCTCTTAGGGTTTTTGCTGTGTTCTGCTGCCATGAACGTTTTCCCTCTGCCATGTGCCACTCTGCCTCTGAGCCAGCCAAGTATGGACTGAAACCTCCACAAACTGTAAGCTAAATAAACCTTTCCTTCCTTAATTTTGGGTGTTGGGTATTTTGTTTCAGCAACGAGGAAAAACTAACCAAGACACCTGGGCAACAAAGGAAAGGCAGGAGGAATCACAGTCCCTGACATGAAACTATACTACAAAGCTACTGTGATGAAATCAGCATGGTGCTGGCTAAAAACAAACCTGAAGATCAGTGGAACAGACTAGAAGATGTAGGCACAGCCAAAAATACACTCAGTCACCTGATCTTTGGAAACAATGTATTTCTTTCTACTTCTATCCAAATTCACCAAATATTTTCTGTCTTAGCATTTGTTCTTCCCAGTAATCATTATTCCTGGATACTATCCCTAAAAGTACACAATAGCCTCCCATTTCACTTTTCTACATCAATAATTTTTATTAATCTTTATAAATTATAGAGAAAGTTGTTTCCATTTGGCACATTTTATACACATATAAAATATTTTTATCATTTCCACCTTCTATTAATTTCCCTTTCCTCCTTCTATTATTTTATTAATTTTGTGTCATCTCTTTTTTGAAAAAAAATAAATTTTAGATTTCTCCTATGAGAGAAAACATGAGAAATTTCAGTCTGACTTACTTAACTCAACCTGATGATTATAGGGGCTGGGGGTATAGCTCAGTGGCATAAGTGCTTGCCTGGCAAGCGCAAGGTCCTGAGTTCGATCCCTGGTACCAGAAAAAAAAAAAAAAAGCCCAGGTCAACCTGATGATTATAAATTCCATTCATTTTCCTACAAATAACTTGCCTTCATTTTGTATGACTAAATAATATTCCTTTGTGCATTACCTAACACTTTCTTTTAATTTATCAATAGATATCTAGGATGTTTCTGTACATTGTTTATCGTTAATTGTGCTTCAATTAACATATCCAAGTATCTCTATAGTATGTTGAATGTAAGTTTTGGGAATATACTCAGAAGTGATATAGTTGGGTTAAATTTTACCTATTTTTACTTTATAGTCTGTAATATTAATTCCTGACATCTTTCAAACTTTCAAAATATTTCTTCATCATTTCCTTGTGGAAAAGATGTCAAATGGCTGAACGGAGGTGTTCAGCACCCTCCCTTCCACAAAGAAAACACAAAGTGACAGGAGTGCAGCTACACACTGAAGTGAGTGACTGGGGACGAGAACTCTGGAAATCAGCAGAAACTGGAGTGGAACTTTGCATGATTTGGAGCTAGGATGGCAGCATAGAAAAAAATAACATAACCCTGGTGTCTACGAGCAGACCCTACAGTTGGAGGACAGGATTTCCTTTCTCAAGAGGTGAAAGTGAAAGTGAGCTCTGGATCAGCATTGAGGGTGATAATCCCGAATACTGGAAATATTCAGGCCTCACACGTGTGTCTCAGTTATAAATAACCTGAAGTTTCTACAGCAGCCTGGCTTTCCAAAGGGGCCCAGCGTGGCCAGAAAATACTCAGGCTGTTGCACCCAGGCCTCATTTTGAGAAGTGAAGCACTGTCTGATTATGTGCCTCACTCAGGTCTGAAAACCCTTGTGTAAAACCCGTGGGATCCACAGACATTCCATGGCACTGGCTTGGGGGATAAGAGCCTGGGAATCCAGTCTTCAGACAGTACAGTGGCTGTGATATAAGCTGACTGGATCTCCTGATCTGTAAGAGACATGTGTTGTAGCCAAAGGAGGATAGAAGGTACATCCCTCCAGAACCAGGAGACCAGGACACTTACCCTCTGAGACCCGGAGCTTGGCCAGCAGCATGCAGACTCTTACCAGTGTCAGGACTAAAGTTTGACATCCATGGGGTCCCTGGAGCTCATCACCATTGTGACTGAGGGAGGTTCTGGAGTGTTGTATTTCTAGGAAATATGTAAGCTATAGTGAACCTGAATCAAGAAACCACAATGAAAAGTTGAAGTATTGTTTTGTCCTTGCACAGAACTACAACTTAGTATGCCCTAGGATAACAACACCTTTAAAGCCACCCAATCCAAGCACAAAGTCCAATTTCAAAAATGTAAATTCACTCCTTGATGTCAGCAAACTGAATAAACTCTTTAAAAATATAATGAATTCCAAGTAATGCATCACACTAAAGAATGTCTCATCATTGCCAGAATATAGGAAAAATTATGAGTTTTCTTTACAAATGAATTTTCCATAACTAGAGGCAGGAAAATCTGCCAGAACTATGCAGAATAAAAATGATCGGGATATAATTAGTAAGCAAGGACTTCAAAGCAGCTCTTCCAAAAATATTTAAGAACTTAATAGAAACTATGCTTATAATGGATAAACAGATGATTTCAGCAAATAATTTACAATATATAAGGGAAAATATAACATTGCAAAAATATTTTATAAAATAGAATGCCTGCCAAACATCATAAAACCTTTGGCACAGTAAGAGGAAGAGTTAGCAAGATTAAAGACAGATAAATAGAAAGCATAAAAACTGAAAAAAGACATTATAAAATCAGATTTAAAAATGACCTGAGTTATTACATTAAATCACCCAATCTGTCTTCAATTGGCTACTTACAAAGAAAAAATAAAAATCATGCAGGGAATATTTATCTCTGTTTATAGCTGCATGTAGCTGCACTCCTGTCACTTTATTTCTATGTATATGTATAAATACAGACCTAGCAAGCCCCCCCAAAGACAAAATTTCCCCAGTCAGTAGAAAAACATAAATGTATATACAGAGTCTGCTAAAATAATGGATTATACAAACGTCAAGAAAGAATAATAGTATGATTTTTCAACAGTTGGTGTTACCTTCCTCTAGGAGACCCTAGAGGATGTCACATATCGTGGAAAACACGCTACACTGAGAAGATCCTGAAAATACCTTTGCAGCCGTCTCTCTCAGTGACCAAGGGTACCCACGCAGCACTTCGCTGTACTCATAAATGCCTGGAAGCCTCTGGCCACCATTTGAGCTCTTGTAATTATAGAGGCCAAAAGTAACTTGTATTAATCTCATGATGTCTCAGTACATTTAGTAATAACATATTTATATTAAAGATTTTCTTTCCCTGAAGTGTGTGTCTATTTAGGGGGAGGATTCTGTATATGCACAAGAATTCTATAAACTTAACATAAAATAGAGAATACCACAGTGTGTGTTCTATAGTCCAAGGGGTGAAAAGAAAACACAAATGGAAAATATAGCTAAAATCCCAATTAACAAATATATGTTATAGAGTGGAGGACAAAGAATACAAATTCCTGACTACCGTGACACACAAAAACAAGAAGAAATAGGCTTCTCGCTTGTTAAGGATAATGGTAATGGCCTAATTGGTCTCCTACTTGGCCTTATAAACTCTCATTCATCTTGCAAATACAGTACAGACATGAAATGAAAATGCTCCAAGTCATGTCCTTTATATTAAAAGGGGGAAAGAAAAGCCTTCAAACATCCTTTAATTTTAAATGTTAGACACCATAACCTCACATTAACAGTCTTTCATGTTTCTAATTCAAAACTTGTAGCAAGCAACAGAAATCCAAGAAAAGCTACAGGGAACAAAGAAGGAAGCGTGCTAGGATACACCTGAATTGCTCCACAGCCACCACCAGAAGGAGAAAGTTTATGCTAAATGTACATTAAAGGATTCAAAAGTGGGCCTGGTACATCATAACACTGACTTCAAGGAAGAGACAGAGAATTACACGTGGCATCAGGAAACTGATTTAAAAGGTATAACTTCCAGGTTAAAAAAGAAAAGAGAGGGATGGAGAGAAGGAGGGACTGAAAGCCAGAGAGAGAGAGGAAAAGACGAACGATTTTGACATCAGTGATTCAAAAGGGGATATTTTAAAAATCCTACAGAAAAAAAGACACATAATCTTTCCTTAAGAAGCGAAGAAAATTACCACTAACTACATTGGTTTGCTACATAGATAGAAAAAGACAACATTGAGAAAGAAATTGAGGGCCAGGGATTGAGCTCAGCTGCGTTAGCATCTGTCTGTGAAGCACAAGGTCCTGAGTTTGAGTCCTGATACAAAAAAAAGAACGAAATTGAGCCGATCACAAAATAAAATTTAATGCAATAGAAAAATGTGACTAATTCTGTAGTGAATCACGACTCAAAACCAAATATAAGAGTAAATACTCATCATTGTTGAAATTATATGAAAAAAGTCATAGAGCAGAAGAAAAATTGTAATACATCACACAAAATTAATATATGAGCACATATTAAAAATAACTGCTTAATTTAGAAAGCTAACATTAGAAAATGTTTACAGGCTAACGATAGGATAAAAAGATTGATTGATCTTTAGAAAGAAACTAGAGGGATAGAAAAGCAATTAATTTCAGAAATTAAGAACAAAGAGATCCTCAATGAAAAATGAAATGAGTTTGAGCATAAGATGGAAAAGCTTCTAAAAACAAGTGAGATAATGAAAGATATTAGGCTATTAAAGAAAAAATATATGAACTAAAAAAGGTTAGAAAAGCATAATGGTATTATTGCAAACATGGGAAATAACTTCAAGATGTGATGTTTAGTAGTACCATGTTAGTAAATTTTTCAAAAATTAAAAATAAGTTCTTGACTGTAAATGCAAAATTTTATGAGAAATTTAGTTTCAAAACATAAACAAGTCATATTTCATTAGAACCATTCATGTTCAAAAAAAAGCAAAAAGATGAAATAATTTAATAGAATTAGATAGGCTTCACATTCTGTTAAAGCAATACATGAAATAATGCCAAAATAAGAGAGAAACTTCAAAATGAATGAAGATGTTACTCAAGCGTGTTCTGTGAAGTCAGACAGTCCATGTAGCATCAAGCCTGTTGAAAAACAGTTTTGCTCACACAAAGCTTGCGGAACCCAGCATAGAGCCTTTCCGCAAAAATGGATTCCTAATGACTTGCTTCAAACATGAGATGTCTTTGATTATGCAAGCAAGTTTTTATTTCCGGAGAGCATTTTTAAAATTACAAAATTAACAGATGATGATTAGAAACTTTGTAGATAAATAGGTATAAATAATTTCAAATCGAACTTAGACAAAAATAAGGAAGTAAGAAACTGCAATCTTTTCACATTATGACAAAGTGGAAATAATACACTAAAACTGGGAGGATAGAGGGAAAACATAAAGCAAAGCAGTGTGAACTCGATGACTGCATTGTGGGCAGCTAAAATGTGATATTAGAATTGATAGAAGGGGCTGGGGATATAGCTCAGTGGAATAAGCACTTGCCTAGCAAGCGCAGGGTCCTGAGTTCGATCCCCAGTACCGCAAAAAAAAAAAAAAAAAAAAAAGAATTGATAGAAAAGACAGTTAAAAGTGAAATCCAGAACCATCAATGCCGCTAAAGAAAACATTTTCATTTTCAGCATAACTATAATAATTAAAAGAGCACAAATGAACACTATATAAAGCAGTAAACATAACATGCGTAATAATTTAAAAAAGATTATCAGAATGAAGAGACCTAATAGAACAGACATAGAAAATATCTACATCAACTCCCTTCACTTATACATGGCACAGTGTTTTCAATTTAACATTCTGGTAAGCATCAATATGATGCATACAAGAAAAATACCTGAAGCATATTGAGTGAAAATGTCAAATATAAAATAAATGAACAATGCTATACTGGCCAGATGATAAAAGGGAAAATAATATTCCAGTGAAAGTATTAAATATGAAAAAGATGATATTTATTATTAAAAGCAATGATTTATAATTAAAATATGATTTTCTGCATGCCAAGTACCACAACATTGAACTTGCTGAAACAATAACTTCAAAACATCTAAGGACACACGTACTCACACCACACTCCGCAAGAGTCAAAAACCCTACTCTCACTAAAAGAAGTAATAACGAGGAAGAATGTGAGAGCCCTGGAGTCTAAAACCTTATGCAGATAATTTAGATATATATTAAATGTTTCATCCTACTACCGGAAAGCAAAGCCTCCTTTGAAGGCATATAAAATATTCAACACTCTTTTTAGGTGACAAAAATCACTAAATTCCCCAAAGTAGAAATTTCATCAGAAAACTTACCAGAACATTGTGCAATTAGTGCTAAAATTATAAACAAAGTACAAATAAAACCTCCTTTTTGAAACTAAGATAAACGTAAATAAAAGAGGAATACATGGATTTGATAGCTAGCTAGCTAGCTAGATGATAGATAGATTACATTTTCTTTCTGATGTAAGTACATAGAAGAAACTGTCCAAATATTCTAATGTTCATTAATAAGTGAAAGTTTAATGAGGAAAAAGTATCTAGGTTGTCTCAAAGTACATTTCTAGAATCATAGTGTTTGTAAAGGAATATAATGCAACTGCATCAGGGAGAATTTGATGGGCACTTAACAAAGGGATTTATGACAATATTATCAATAACCATCATTTGAACGCTTGAAGTATGTGCTCTACTCTCTTGTGATGCGGGATGGCAGTAGTGAGGCACAGCTCCCAGTCAGTGATGCATTCAGGATGATGCTAATTTTTGAGGTCTGCTAAAGTAGACTGGAGATGTCAAATAGAGGGCCTTAAGCTTTATGATAATTGCTGTCTCTAGAAGGTTGGGGAGACCATTCTCGTGCCTGAAATTGCTTGAGAGAGACAGGAAATAAAATTATCTGCATTTGTGTTGCATTCAGATGTGTGCCTGGGGCAAAGTGGAAGGGTTTTGCATGAACTAGATTCCCTACAGGTAACAAAGGAGGGATAATCCCAACTTTCTCTTCAGCTTGCTCAAATGTTCAGCACAGGGAGAAGGAGGATTAAAGTCATTACGAACATCGAAGCACCAGGCGAGCCCAGATTACAATCTTCTATATGCCACCCTATTGTCCTCACTGTTAGTTTCAGAGTCCCTCAAATTATATGTGTGTGTGTGTATATATATATATATATATATATATATATATATATACGCACACACACATATATACAATCATATCATCCACAAGTAGAGGGAATTTTATTCCGTCTTCTCTCATTTATGACACAATTTAATTGATACTCACAAATTAAAGAACAAAATTTTATTTTAGCTCACAGTTTGTAGAGGTTGCCATCGATTGGCTGGTTTCAAGGCTGGGCAGTAGAGGGGCACGGCAGAGGAGAAACAATCCATGGAGAGGTAGGCAGGAAACAATAGGAAGCAAGCAGCAGCAGTAAGTCTGTCCCTCTCTCCCTTTCTATTCCATCCAGGCTATAGTGCCACTCACGCCCAGGGGGAAATTCCATTACCCACACCCAGAACTACACCATATACTGAGTTCTTTAACTGCTCCCTTAATCCCAGCATCACATACCTCTGGATGCAGCCCCCTCAGAAAGCCCACCTCTGACTGCCTGAGGCTTTGGGAAGACATGTAGATGCAAGCCACTTTCCTACCAGTTCATATTACTGTATTGATTTTTCCTGGTTTATTACAGTAGCAAGAACTTTCAGTATTATATTAAATAAACCTTTACTATATCACTTATATGTGAAGAAATTTCAGTTTTTCATCACTAAATAAATTTGCTAAAGATATCAGTGTGGAAGCATCTGTGTTGTCCAATGCATTTCTGTGCCAGTTGATATGATCATATTATTTTTCATACTCAAGTTCATAATAATAACAAGCTTTAAACAAATATTACAATAATTATTATGATCATTATCAGTCTGTATGATGTTTTACAAAGAACATTTACTGTTTTCTTAGATGTAATTATAAACTTGTGCTACTCATGCCTTCAATGTTACTATACTGTTACTATATTATTTGATTTTTCAGATATAATAAAATACTTAAGATTAGGTAACTTAAAAAAGACATTTACAATGTAAATTTATAAATTATAAATTAAAACCCTTAACTTACAATGCTAAAGGTTTAAGTGACTGATACTGAAGTTAGCTAAGCTCCGCTTATGAGCCCAACGGCTGCGTTACATCATGGTAGGTAGGGTGGCAGGAACGTGCTCAGGAGAGCTATCCCGTGCTGAGACAAGAAGCCATGGAGAGATGAGGGAGGGCCAATCTTTGCCACTCTAACAACCCACTTTTTAGAATTAATTAGTCTCACAAGAACCACAGTTATTGTGGAAGGCAGCATCTTCAAGGACAATTTCTTGCCACTGTGCTCCACCTTTCCAAGGTCCCCCTAGTTCTCAGATCACCACGCTGAGGAGCAAACTTTCAGCACATAAGCCCTTGAAGCTAAGTCCCATCTAACCTTTGGCTGCCGCATACTAAAACTGTACTTAAGCGGTGATAGTGATAGTGGCTGTTTTCCCAAACCAAAATTAGGTCATGGAAAAGCGTTCACAGATTTTTTAGTATATCTGATGATGAAACCAGTGTTCCTTTGTGATATATGAAATACATGAAATCGTTTTGTTTTTTAGAGTTCTATATGTGTATATTATATTCACTGGGAGTTTGGGAATTGATGGCCCAGCTAGCTCTCACTGAAGTTACCAGTTTTGTTTGCTTCTCATGTCCAATCATCTATTAATGAACATAAAGAAACCTCCCTAGACACTTCCTTTCAAATCACTCTTCCACTTAGGTCAGGTTTGCTGAAGGCATTCTTTATTTTGTAATGAGTCTTGTTTTTTTCTTTGATACTAAGATAGACTGCACTTACCCGAAGTATTCTTTGTGGAGATAGGCAGGAGAGAAATTACTCCTAGCAGGAACATGCACTTCTTGTCTTGACCGCATTCTTGACAGAGTTGAATCTTTGCTACACAGCACAAAGGTTGCCATAGTGGCACTGAGCAGGGGTCCCCTGTGCGAGAGAGTGAGAGTAAACATCTACTAATTCAAAAGAGAGGAAGGGGAATTAAAAGCACTGTTATGTAACTTCACCCTCCTCCAGCCCTTATTTTCTCATACATCTTTTCAGATGGGGAAATATTAAATTTCTTCACAGAGTGTCATGTACAGTACCATTAGGTGACAAGGATAAACTCCCAAGTATGAACTGAAATTCTTGGAATATTTCCATGCTAAACAAAACTTTCTGTCAATGTCAGCTGTACAAATGTACTTAAATATTTCCTGAAAGCAAAAGACGATAATGTGAAATCATGTAAGTGCTCAGGGATCTCCCATAGTTATAAATCATAACCAGAAAATAAAGCTGGCCTTGGGTAAAGTTGCAAAATAGAGGAAAGTGTGGGTTTGCTATTTCTTCCATCTTCTCATGGTATTTCTCTTCTGTTTCCGAGTGCCTCTGGGAGGTTTAATTTCATTTTTTCCTTTTCGATAGGTGAGGGCACCCAATTCTATCACCACATGAGGACAGTGCTAGGGAGCAGGTACTTCTGTTGTTCAGTAGAACAAAAACTTTCCTGTGTTCATATTTCTTCAGGAAACATGCAGTTTAAATGAAGTACGCAAATACACATAGCACAATAACCAACAAGTTACACCACTATAAGCTGACCCATATCACAGTGTCTCACTACTGACAGCCCATGAATGCATTTTAAAATATACAGTGTGCATCTAGTAGGTGTGAAGGGATATGATAATTGTTACCAATGAAATATAAATATTTAATCAGTTTATTATAGAGGAAGTATTATGAACATAATAAAATTATGCCTGGCTATTAATGCATCTAGCCCCTTTCCTAACTAAACATGTAGTCATGTTTTCTGAAGTTTTAACAGAATATATTTCTTTTGATGACTACAAACACCGATATATATAATTTGAAAAACACATGCTTTCAATTAAAAAATGATTATTTTGACCAAAACAATCCAGTGTTAATGATTTTCTTAAAAATATAATGTTTTGGGCTGCGGGTGTAGCTCAACGCCACAGTGTCTGCCTGACAAGCATAAGGGCCTCGGTTTGATTTATGATAACGGCAAGAAAAAAATGTGGGTTTTTTTGCTATTTAAAACTTTCATTTATTCTCTAAAATTTAAAATATTTTAAGGTATTAGATGGCTATATTTCATGTAAGAATACAAAGATAGCAAAGTATTCTCCATTTACACTGTAAATACGCATTAACTACTTAGATATACAAAACTTTCACTTCATTTTTAAAAAGTGATTTTATTTTGCTAAGAAACAAGAGTTTTTTTAAAACCAGGAATCGTTTTTTATAATATTGGAAAACTCTTAATCCAATCTCTGAGCTCTCTCTGAAAACGGTCCATGTAGCATGAACATTCTTTTAATTCCAAAGACTATGGAATGTACTCAATAAATAGCCATATAATGTTCTATCAAATTTTACCATTTGTAATAATCTTCACTAGTCACATAGAAACATTTGTTTTTTAGAAGCCAGGCCTGGTGGTTCACACCTGTAATCCCAGCACTTGGGAGGCTGAGGCAGGAGGATCATTGCGAGTTTGAGACCAGCCTGGGCTACAAAAGCCAGCCTGAACTGCATAGTGAGACCCTGACTCAAAAGACAAAAGTAATAATTAAATAAACATTTCTTTTTAAACTTAGATTCTTCTGGATATATATTCATTCAAACACAGGATTAAATTATGCCTTTCCAGATTAGATTTTTAATAGTCTCCTTACAGGCTTCCAATTCGGAAACAAAGAATAAAGCTTCTGCTATTTTAATTTTTCTCAGTGACCTGAATTAAGATTGCTATGGCCTCCTGCCCTGGCTGACCTTGTACCATTCCCTAATTCTCAGTTTATTCTCATTCAGTCTATCTCCAACACTTTAAATCATAGCTTGGCTAAGCCTTTGGAAATTTAGTGCATATACACTTGTATGAAACATTCAGTCCTTACAAGTTAAAAGTGTTTGATTTCAAATCAAAATATGTAGTATGTGCTAACATACCTCTTTATCTATTCATCACAATATGTACATACACGTATGTGCGCATTTTTTTCACTTTAAGTTCTATTTATCCCTTGTCTAAGGGTTGGACATAGATACTTTTTATTGCATGGCAAGGAAGATTTAGACAAACAAAAATATCTTGAATAAAATCTTCAAACACTACCACATGACAAATTTTGATGGAGCAATATGGTTGTGATGAAAAAGATTGTAAACTATAACCTTTCTGATAGTGAAGACGCTATTGATAGCACGAATTCCTGACAATGTTAGAAAAATGAAAAAATGTAGTGCTTTGAAAATATAAGTCTAACTAATGTATTATGCTGGATGTGCACAAAGAAATGGCACTGAGCTCCCATTCGCACACTTATTCTCAGGTCAAACACACAATCCTATAATCTAAATAGCTACAAAATGCTTTGGATTACTTTCTACCTTTCTAATAGTTTAGGAAATATGTCACTTACATAAGTAATATTTTTTCTTTTGACAAGTTAGTGTCATTTTATAAAGTAATTTCAACAACACCGTCTGGAGGTAGAAAAATGTTATATATACTTCAAGCACATATATACGTACATGTAAACCTACAGACAGAAGCAGGTCATTTAGCTTTAATTTTCAAGGGCCACATGCCAGGTACTATATTTCAAAGCTCATTAGTTTATGAAAGAAGAGGTAAATTCAATGATGTTTCGAGAAGTTGTAACAAGTTAAGATTATCTGCACAGATGGTAAACATTTTCTATTAAGATTTGTGGAAGAGAAAATTTTCCAGGTGTGAGCATTTCATTTCTTCCTCTTCTTCTTTCCCCCTCCCCCTTTTACCTCTATCTCTCCCTTCCTCCTCCCCCCTCTCCCCCCCTCCC